>JAQBSW010014508.1:0-11526 GCA_029291075.1 Eudiplozoon nipponicum
GCGCGTCAAAGTTTATGTAAGTGTTTTATATAGGCCACCTAAATTAGAGTAGATAGAAAGAAAGGTTAACAAATTAATTTTGTGAAATTTGCTTACACGCAAACATTTTTGTTTTTTCACACAATGTATCGATGTATTCTCTAAAGAATTGCATAATGGCGTTCTATAACGTAACTATATTTTTATATTTGTGGTCTCTAAATCTTATTATTAAAGCGTTTAGCGGAGTACTTCTTTTCTTTCGGAATTTGGCAGTCATCTTGGCTAAATTGGATAGACTCCATATTTCGCCAATGAAACACAGAAAACGTTCAGTGCATGATTATGCAGAATTATTATGTTCATAAATTTTAATCAATAGTTTTTTACATGAAGGAAAACACGTAGCCTTTAGTGAACAAATCTTCTAAAAATGTTAAGGAATATACGACTTTTTTGTTATAGGTGGACAAATTTATACACTAAATTGCAATAAAATGCAATAATTTCTGACAACTTGACATTATTTGGTTTCTTGTTCATATAAAAATTAATTACCTACTATGTATTAGTGACAATTTCGTTGCATCCTTATGGATATTCAACTATTCTACGACGACTGGTCAGAATATTTGACAAATTTCTGTAGCGAACGAGTTAGCCTCAATTCTCTGTTGATACAACCTTAAAAACAGGATGAATTGCTTTCACTAGAATTTTTAGTTTATACTGGCAAATGTATGTAATTAATGGGTCAAATGTTTAAATCAAGATTGCAAACTTGATTACAGTAATTATTATCACCGCCTGCGCAACAAATAACCGTTTAATTATATAAATGTTCATTTCAATACCAATTCCCCATGTAGTGTGGTGTCTGTTCAATAATGACAGATTGGGGATGGTTAGTTTGAACTTTGTGTCTAAATGGATACCATATGATCTCCAAATAAAAGAACAAAGGCTAACCGAATTACAATAGTTAATATATAACAAAAACATTGCCTGTAGTGTGCGGCAAGATAGTCCAGTGGTTATAGAACCATATTTGGATATGTGCAGTGCCCAGGTTCGAACGCTGTCCACGGCAACTTCTGTCCAGTACCAGATGAGTTCCCAAAACGGACGAAATCGGTCTACTTGATAAATTGCCCGTTCTAAACAATACAATTCTTAGATTATAATGAAAATTGTTTGTACTTAATGGGTCAAGTGTTCATATCAAGGTCGCAATATTGATTAAAATTATTGTAATCGCCTCCCGCGCAACCAATGTTCGCTTAAAAACAGAAATTTGTTTATACAAAAAATAAATTAATGACTAAGACCAAGCGATATTTGCTTGGTCTATTTGGTTTGTGTTCGTGGTTATGGCTAATACGGTTACGGTTTTTTTGGCATTGCATGTTTTTCCACAATTGTAAACATTTAATTGATGATCGCTCCTTGATATTACGTAAAAATGAAATATTTCGCTAAAGCCTGATATTTTTCAGGCAATTATTACTATATTGCATACTCTGTAGAAAGTTAATAAGCTTTAAGTTAAATTTTAGTTCCAACTACTGCGCTTTTAAGCGTTGCGTAAGAATAATTAAACCTGGGCAAACTGTTAAATAAATAGTCTACATGCTGTTTTTGTTTATCAGCAAGTAGAATCGTTACACATAATTTTAAATATTTGCAAAGAAGTTCAACTTGCTAAGTTATGCATTAAAATTCCCGCCTACATTTGCGATGCTATATGGCATAAAGCACAGATTTTATTTTTTAACTTGTGTCGTTCGATAAAATTTTATTTCCATTTAATGAGAAAATTGCGATTTGAAAATTGTAAAAAAAAACGATTTAACTTTTGGTATGGAAGTTGCAACTTTTCAAAGTGTATCAAAAGTACTTGCCAAATAATGCAGTACAATCTACATGGCATTGTGTCTCATACATTATTTACTTTTATATGTGATTTTCAATTTTTTTCTATTTAACACAGAATATATGTGAAGTTATGATAACACGGCGAAGATAACTTCCGTCTCGTGTGAACTACCACCTTTGTCAAAATATTGATAAGCGTTAGATTTGTAAACAATTATTTAATTAAATACTATTTCGATTCCAATAGTAATTTTGTTTAAAGTCAGAAGCTTTACTTTTTAAAATTAAATATTGGGTAGTATGGTGTGCAATAAGTAGGTTAATTTCAAATTTTTTTTCTTAGAGGCAACAGAATCATACTAAAAACGTCTCTTGGAAGCAAACATCGTTCCTTGCATGGCTCAGTATAAACAATATATTAACTAAAATAATGTAGTGTGTTTTATTTATAATTATTCTTGAACTACACGTCATTTTAGCTGAGAATATGCCTGATAGTGATAAAATGTAATATTTTCTATAGTTATAGCGTCAGATTTGCCAAGGGCAACTGTTTCCGAAGCACACTTTCCCTGGTTCGAGCATAGTCCGCGGCAGATTCCGGACAATACATGATGAGTTCCCAATAAGGACGAAACCGGTCTACTGGATGAATTGCATGTTCTAACTTACATAATGCTTAGATTATACTGGAAAATGTGTACTTAATGGGAATGGTATTTATATCAAGCTCGCCACCTTGATTTAAATAAATATGATCGATATTTTAAAGTTTCTTACACTGTGTGTACATCACAGGTTTATTGACCATAGATGTCTCACATGGATAATTGATACACATGTGGTAGTTTAGTTACGCAGACCACCAAGAAGCCATCAATATTTGGAGCACGATGTACTATGTCTACAGTTTCTTTATGTAAACTCGAAGTTATATATTGTTGGCGAACGATTTCTTGTTTTGGTTGACGATGATCGCAGAAAAATTGAATTGAAATTTACTCCATAAATCCCCATTACTTAGTGCACATAAAGTAGCAATTGACATAATAAATCGTGCTTCTAGAGTTTATAAGCAACACCTCTCTATGGAAATCAGCATATTTCAATCAATAATAAGGCTTAAACTGGGTCTAGACATGTGTGAACACAAATTGATAAATTATTGGACAATTAAAACATTCGAAAAGTAAGGTTAAAAGGGATAGAAAATAAAAGAAGAATTATGGCTGAAAATTAATAAATCTGATGAACACCACATGATATTAAACCCATAAATTTAAGTTTTTGTGAATATGATAATATTATTTTATTCCAGAAAAAATAAAATTTTAGTTCACTAAAGATAAAATGTATTAAATTGATTTCCTCAAAATCTCAATTAATTAAGCAATACTCATCTTATCCGGAATTAACACGCATATTGCATGGTATGTTCGAAGCATCTTTAAGGAGCCGCCTAATATAAGTTGGAAATCAAGGATTAACAGGCATTTTGTCGACAAAGAACGCGCACTCTGTATGGTTGTTCATAATTACGCAATATTTTATCACTGCAAAATAAAATCGTTTACAAATTACGAAGAAAGACATTTTTCCATTCTCGGATTTATTTGAGTTAATCGCAATTTATAAGCGTAGAGCCAGACGCAGCACAAAAGTTATTGATTAAATATAATTGTACATAGAGCAACAGAAAAAAAATGCAAATTTTTGTAGAGTATAAAATCAATAAATGTCAATTTGGATTTCAAGGTTTAACAAATTGGAAAAATATGTGTGTCATACGTGTGCATATAGGTAACGGCGCAATTTCTATAGTTTGATAAAGAAGATCATTTTAAATGTCATTACTTTTGGAGAATGACAATCACTTAAACGTGATTTATAAGCGATTTTAAATAAATTGAGACAAACAGAAATTAGCATTAACTCAAACAATTTCGAAAAACACACAGTGGGTTCTAACAAATATAGATCTAGCAAAAACGAAGTTCAATCATCCTAACCTTGTCATTAGTGGTTGTTTATAACATTGCGCTATTGACCTTTAAATGCTGTTCTAAAGTAAGCGATAATCTGTTTTAATTTTATGATATAGGAGTTAAAAATCTACTGAAGTTTGGTGATTTTGTGTAACAGAATTTTGCTTCTTTAAGTTTTGCATATATATATATATATATATATATATATATATATATATATATATATATATATATATATATATATATATATATATATATATATATATACATATATATCACGACTCACCATATACTTACTATTGTACTTTTAGACCTAGAATTACATATTTCTAACTGCAACACTACTCCAACCTGTTTTATTATAGTACATGTTGATTCATTGAGCATTCTATGATGATTGTTGGCTCAATTTAATTTTTCCTATTTTGGAATTAGATATAACATTTTTGGAAAAAGGAAATCGTGGTTTCGAAACAACATGTTACCAAAATGAGTGGAAATTTATATTAGTTGGTTTAATTGGATTTTAATATACTTCAAGCAAAATAATATTTATCAGTCATTCTAATGGTAATATTAGTATTTATTCGGAAAACGTTGGTCTATTAAATTGATGTCAAAGTCATTATTCATTGTTCTTTATTATAGCATCATTTAATCGAAAAAATTATCTGTGAGTATTTTCCATATTATTTAGTTGTTCATTGTTAGTAACTAAGCTGATCTTATTATGAATATAGTCTGCTACAACATATTTGCTTACGGACATACCCTGTGTTATTGTCTGAGTATTAATTGTACTCGCCCTTGTCCGTTATTTAACATGATTTAAATTCTAACATCTGCCAATAAACTACTAAATTCATGTAAGTGTATTCATTAGTCACAACTGAGCTAATTTATTTTTAGGTTCGCAACACCTAATACATACTTGCATATATATTAGCTCTCCGCATCAAAGCGTAATTAACTGTTATATATTGAATTGAATGATGTCATGCTTACCGCGAAATGTGATAACTGATATCAATCAAGGCCAGAGTGTGTGGATTTACTGGAGTAACAGATTTTCAGAAATTGTTGTAATTCTCAATTTCGGTGACTATAGCATAAATTGATATCCATCATGTTGGTGCCATGTACCGCCTCGGAAACCATAGTGTTAGTACCATGGCACCTTTCGGTATGTGTTCCGGCTACTAACTTTGTATATAGTGGTAGTATCAAGACTCGGTATATATATTATATAGTGTGAATTAGCGTTGAAGTCACATTGTCGTAGACTTTATATGATTTTTAGCTTCACTATTGCAGGTTTACACATTCGTCTAGGAGATTATACGATCCTATTATCCGACATTCTTCGCCCAAATATATAGTGGTGAAAGGGCGTAATACCGGCTCCTACATTTGAGTCGCCAGTAGGCACAAAACAAATGTGCATGAGATTATACTTTCTGTTCATGCTACTTTTTTATCCTTCTGGTCAAAACTGAACTAATTTGTTACTAGATTCGCAACACCTAATACATACTTGAATAGAACTAGAAGTAATTATGTTAGATAAGTTTGCACATATGTCTAGGAGTTTGTACCGTCCTATTATCCCAAATTCTTCACCTAAATTTATAATGGTGAAAGGGCGTAATACCGGCTCCTACTGATGAGTCGCCAGTAAGCACGAAACGAATGTGCATGAGATTATGCTTTCCATTCATGGTGCTTTTTTATCCTTCTGGTCACAAGTGAACTAATTTGTTACTTGGTTCGCAACAACTTATACATACTTGAATAGAACTAGAAGTAATTATTGTAGATAAGGCTACTTTAGTTATGATCAAAAGAAGTCACAGCAGAGGAATTTACTTCTATATGAGGGAAGGCTAGTTAGAAATTTAATCCTAAGCCTGGAACACTTTACAGTTGATAGTCTCATTTTTTCATTGGAACGGATCCTGCTGTGATCCAACAAGGTTTTTATGTACTTCAATCAGTTGTCTTATACTATGCAAGTGCTTAGAACGACGTAATTTGTCATTTGGAAAGTATCAGTGCGTATCAACTCAGCTAAAAGTCTGCCAATACTGCTAATTATGTGGATTAACTTACATTACCGAGCACATGATTGCTGAGATAAATACCTAACTAAATTTTAGAGACAATCGAATGAACTTACACATCGCATTATTTGCTCAGATTGCTATGAGGGCCTTGTCGTCATATTTGCAATTGAATTCACAAACGCTACGGGGAACTATTTCAACTTTATCTTGGTGTAAATGATTACTCTCAAGGATTATAGATGCTTCTGGTAAGAGATGTATCATTCTCGAAACCAAAGCTGCGTCGTGCGATGTATTCAATCGATAGGGTCTCCACTTACCACCTTCGTGCAGGAACTAGACGTTCTGACATGCCTCGAGATGGTTTATTATAATCTTTCTGAATGTTCCTAGTCAAATGTCAAATTTAAATACGCGGTCTTGTGGTTACTTACTCATCAGCATTTGAACTAATTTTTATCTAGGCTAGGAGCAATGTAAAACGACCTTCCGATAGACTACCATTGTAGTTTCTGACTTTGAATTATATAGTTATAAATTTAACACTGCTCAAAATAGTTTTATTTTAGTGCATATTCATTTACTCAGCAATTTAACATTATCGTTGACTCAATTTAATATTGCTACTTTTAGAATAATAAATAACCTGAAACATTTGTTTAAGCATGTCGTGGACAAATGAAACCGCAGTTCCGACACAAAACATACCTGGACGAGTCCCCATGTCCAGATGACTATTATCTGGCATGGACATTAGTTATTTTAATTGAATTTCACTATACTTTGAGCATCTAACTTGTTTATTAGTCATTTTTATAGAAAGAACATTATTTATTCTTTTAACACCAGATTATTACATTTATGTATCGTAGGCATTATACTCTGTGCGTCATCAAATCATTATTTCATCGAATAAGTAATTCGTGCTTAATTACTAGAATACTAAACCCAATTAACAAATAAACACATTTTGTTATCATTTTATGGTATATAACATCAAATAAGCTTATTAATATTCAGCGCATCTTTCTGCGTATATTTTAGTTGTGCTCAACTTTGATCAATAGTTATTATGATTTAAATTCAACTGATTATCAATGAAATTCCGATGTCAGTTCAGTATGTTCTTCAGAAATCGACCTTGGAGCGGCTATGTTATATTAGAAAACGTTGCACACAGACATTAGTACAGTTATCCAGTATAATAATAAGAATAGCGCTTACCAATAAGAAAAGCTTCATTTCATTATTTATGTGAGCATGCTTAAGCGAGTGTTTCGTTGTGGAACATTTTGTTTGATCAGAAAAACGCCTCGAGGGGACATTTAAAATTTTGAAATTTAATAACATAACTTCTGTGTTTTGTGTTTACCAGAATACAAATAACTACATGCCTAATTAGAATAGTGGTTTCTCGATAGCCAAAAGTTACTTCTTTTAATAAATATTTTTGTCACATTGAAGAGGTTTGACTACGTAGACACACACACACACATATCTGTTGAATAGCAAATACTAACGGAGTTCAGATTCATCAGAACAGTTTAGGCATAGATCATTTTTGTAGAGGCTGCTTTAGTTTGTTTATGGATGTTGCAATAGCCAACATGGTGTCTAAGAATGCACCAAGAGTCCTATATAGAAATGGCATTAATTCAACAAATATTCCTCGCAGAAGCGCCCGTATTAGTTTGAAGCGATCAGCACAATAACTGAAACAGGCTTTAAGCAGCAGAAGTGAACATAAATAATAAGTATTTTTAAATTTGTTTTACCGAAGCGATGCTCTTTATCCGAGCAAAATCTTATATATAATTGATTAAAAAAAGAGCAAGTATGTGAAGATTACAAATGGATCCTGATGGGTTGGAAACGTTGATTACAGGACTGACTGCAGAAATGAAAAGTATGACGGCAGAATTAGGTATAATTAAGTCTTGTCTAGATGAAATATTAATAATAAATTCTGATGGAATCCACATAAATGACCCAACCAATATAGGTAGAACTAACAATAGCAAATACGAGGATATTGCATTATCACACCGTCGGTGAGCACTAAGTTTTCAATAATAGATTCAGATTCTCCGTTAACTCTCGGGATTTTATGCGCCTTGATAACACTTCCAGTTTATTTTCCAATCACTATAAAGAATTGAAATTAAGGGTGAACTTAATAGTTCCAAAGTTTACTATTATAATTTATGATTTCAAACGTAAGATATAAATATCGTGTTTATGTGATATTGTCGAACTAAATCAAATTTGTTTTCGTATACAACATGTTTAAATCTGTTCAAATGATGGTTGTGGGATTCACCAGGAAATAGTTTTACTAGTACGATTCATCTCGAGAATATATATTCTAAAATCGACAGAGGAATACTTTTGAATATCACATTCTAGTTTCGCTAGAGAAGCAACTTGAATTAAACATAAATTTATAGAGCTCCATATTACAGTCGGTTAGAGCACTAGTCTGATAGTACAGGTGTCACAAGTTCGAACCTCGCTGTAGGCAGTTCACTAATTTTACGTTACGAATTTGTACTAGATTATACGTTTCATTCAGGCTATCTTTCAATTATTATTCTGTTTATATTTTGAAAAAAATGTTACTAGGTGCTCAACATGTTATACAAAATTGCATATACGTTATTTCTTCACTACAAGTAGTATCTAATTGTTATATATTTAATTGAATGATGACAGGATTACCACGCAATTTGATAAGTGATATCGATTTTCTGGAGTAACAGTTGTTCGAAAATAGTTTTAATTCTCAATTTTGGTGAATTTTAGCATTGTGGTGGTATAATACATCTTTTCGGCAACCATAGTGTTTGCATTAGCTACTGATACAATAATCATAGTGTTCATATCCTATACATTGGAAATGCGGTTCTATCCAATCTTTGTTTACTGGCTACGTTTCGGAACGTGCTTTCCCGTTCCATCATCAGACCAATAGTCACATATATACACTGTACAATAATCACAATATCAGATATAAGCAAACGTGGTTTGCAAATGGTTCTTTGTTGGTACATGGTACCAAAACATGGTATTTCAATGTCTTTGAAAGTTCACATGTTACTCCAATAAATCCAAACACTCTGAGCTTCATCGATATCAGTTGTCCCATTTCGCGTATCAATTAAGTATATAACAGTTGTTTATAGCAATTATAATCACAGCCCGCGCAACCAATGTTCGCTTAATTATATAAATATTCATTTCAATACCACTTCCCTATGTAGTGCTGTGTCTTTTCAATAATGACTGATTGGGAATGGTTAGTTGGAAATTTTGTCTAAATGGATACCATATGAGCTCCACATAAATGAAAACAAAGACAAAACGAGCTACATTAGTTAGTATGTAACTGTTCATATAATGCTTATTCTTTACTTTTCTTGTTTTTATTTTTATTCTTATTGAAATTCTACGTCTAATTCTAATTTGAATTCTTGTCCTTAAACTTATTCCTATTCATTTAATAATTTTAAGAGATTTTCTTAAACTAATTCATATATTCAAGTATTTATTAGGTGTTGCGAGCCTAGTAACAAATTAGTTCAGTTGTGACCAGAAGGATAAACCAAAGGCAGCATGAAAGGTTTCGTGCTTATTGGCGACTCATCAGGAGGAGCCGGTATTACGCCCTTTAACCACTATATATTTTGGTCAAGAATGTGGGATAATAGGACGGTACGATCTCCTAGATGAATGTGTAAACCTGCAATAGTGAAGCTAACATCATATAGTCTACGACAATGCGACTTCAACGGTAACTCACACTATATAATATATATCCCGAGTCTGTAAAGGATACTAACACTATGGCTATTGTGTTGGTAACCGCTATCAACATTATTGCACCGAAAAGGTACACGTTACTAACACTATGGTTTCCAAGTCGGAACATGGTACCAACATGATGGATATAAATTTATACTATAGTTCACCGAAATTGAGAATTACAAAAATTTCTAATTCTTATATTTATGCTTTTTGTAAATTTTTCCTTATTTTTATTAATTATTTTTACTTATTTATATTCTTATTCTCATTCTTATCCTTATTCTTATTCTTATTCTTATTCTTACTCTTATTCTTATTCTTATTCTTATTCTTATTCTTATTCTTATTCTTATTCTTATTCTTATTCTTATTCTTATTCTTATTCTTATTCTTATTCTTATTCTTATTCTTATTCTTATTCTTATTCTTATTCTTATTCTTATTCTTATTCTTATTCTTATTCTTATTCTTATTCTTATTCTTATTCTTATTCTTATTCTTATTCTTATTCTTATTCTTATTCTTATTCTTATTCTTATTCTTATTCTTATTCTTATTCTTATTCTTATTCTTATTCTTATTCTTATTCTTATTCTTATTCTTATTCTTATTCTTATTCTTATTCTTATTCTTATTCTTATTCTTATTCTTATTCTTATTCTTATTCTTATTCTTATTCTTATTCTTATTCTTATTCTTATTCTTATTCTTATTCTTATTCTTATTCTTATTCTTATTCTTATTCTTATTCTTATTCTTATTCTTATTCTTATTCTTATTCTTATTCTTATTCTTATTCTTATTCTTATTCTTATTCTTATTCTTATTCTTATTCTTATTCTTATTCTTATTCTTATTCTTATTCTTATTCTTATTCTTATTCTTATTCTTATTCTTATTCTTATTCTTATTCTTATTCTTATTCTTATTCTTATTCTTATTCTTATTCTTATTCTTATTCTTATTCTTATTCTTATTCTTATTCTTATTCTTATTCTTATTCTTATTCTTATTCTTATTCTTATTCTTATTCTTATTCTTATTCTTATTCTTATTCTTATTCTTATTCTTATTCTTATTCTTATTCTTATTCTTATTCTTATTCTTATTCTTATTCTTATTCTTATTCTTATTCTTATTCTTATTCTTATTCTTATTCTTATTCTTATTCTTATTCTTATTCTTATTCTTATTCTTATTCTTATTCTTATTCTTATTCTTATTCTTATTCTTATTCTTATTCTTATTCTTATTCTTATTCTTATTCTTATTCTTATTCTTATTCTTATTCTTATTCTTATTCTTATTCTTATTCTTATTCTTATTCTTATTCTTATTCTTATTCTTATTCTTATTCTTATTCTTATTCTTATTCTTATTCTTATTCTTATTCTTATTCTTATTCTTATTCTTATTCTTATTCTTATTCTTATTCTTATTCTTATTCTTATTCTTATTCTTATTCTTATTCTTATTCTTATTCTTATTCTTATTCTTATTCTTATTCTTATTCTTATTCTTATTCTTATTCTTATTCTTATTCTTATTCTTATTCTTATTCTTATTCTTATTCTTATTCTTATTCTTATTCTTATTCTTATTCTTATTCTTATTCTTATTCTTATTCTTATTCTTATTCTTATTCTTATTCTTATTCTTATTCTTATTCTTATTCTTATTCTTATTCTTATTCTTATTCTTATTCTTATTCTTATTCTTATTCTTATTCTTATTCTTATTCTTATTCTTATTCTTATTCTTATTCTTATTCTTATTCTTATTCTTATTCTTATTCTTATTCTTATTCTTATTCTTATTCT
>JAQBSW010014509.1:0-11525 GCA_029291075.1 Eudiplozoon nipponicum
AGGTTTTCCTTCTCTCTCTACCCCTCTCCCTCTCTCGTAAATCTCAATAATAATTTATCTAAATTCACTTATATACTTCTTTTTCACTCCTTATGGTTATATGGCAGTGAAACATTAGTCACTTGACTTTTGTGTGGCTGGAAATGATGAACAGAGAAGGACAAAATGCGTCAGGCACAGAAGACAGAAAACTCGAGACTGCCGACTAAACAATTTTTCATATTTTACATTAACTTCGTAGTGATTTTTTGCTACAAATAACTAAATAATCATTGTTTATAGAAGTCTTTGATTCTGGACGGCGCATCAGACATCTCTGTTCATGAAACGTTGGACCTTGCTGTTACCTGGATATGACCGCTTACGTGAAGCACCAAACTGACGTTGCCGCACAATAATTGAATTATTGGTCATCATCATCATGTCCAGCCATACAAAAGTCAAAAGTGACTAATGTTTCACTTCCATATAACCATAAGTAGTGAAAAAAAGTATATAAGTGAATATAGACAAATAATTAGTGAGATTTACCAGAGAGAGTGAGAGAGAGAGGCAGCGAGAGGAGGAATACCTTGCTACTATGAGTAAATTTTTCAGGAAAACTCACAGAAATTAGGCAAATTAAACTTCTCCAAAACACCATTATGACGAAGTTAGCATTCGAGCAAGGCGACATCAGTATTACAGCCTCCTTGCGGATTTCACTGTATCACGTCATAAACAAACCAAACCGCGCAGCTAACTTTGCCCTACTAAGAAAAGAAAGTTACGAAGATGATTCTACTAGACATCTGCAATAAGATCGCCATTGAGCTCGATTCGATACCATATCGCTATGGGTTTCTAACCAAAAACTATGATGCGCACGAAGACCCCATCTCGGCAGACGAGGGGGTCCTATACTACCCAATTTGGATGCAAGTGACTTCAACTGTTTCTGCCATGTCAAAATCTGCCCCCTCGTTGCTTACGTCAATTTGGTGCTGGATGAAAGAACAGAGCTCTATTGGGCAATCGAAATGAGGGCATACGCAAAACGTGACCGAGCCAACGAAGTCAATGGAGCCTTATTTGTTTTTGTAATGATGAGCTCCGATTGTCAGATCCAAAAATACGTCTACGGATGTCAACGTTAGTTATACGTTGTTGTTAACCAACTTCTCAATCAACAATGATCGAATGCCTGTAAGCGTCTTAAATCGTCAACTCTAAGAGACCAAGTTTCACTAGCGTATAGTAAGACTGCACGTACACATGCATTGTAAACACGACTTTTAAGGCAAAGAGAAATATTCGCGTTTCGCCATAAATGACGAAGGTTCGAGGAAGCTACTCTAGCTTTCGCGATCCGTATTCTCACCTCGTCAGACATATTGCGTACGCTATTGATAGAGCTCCCAAGATATGTAAACCTGTCGACTATGTCTAGATCTTCATTCTGCAGTCGCAACGTTGGAGTGAGTGGTAGGTGATCCTGTTACTGTATCTTGCATTTAGAGGGTGCGAATTTCATACCGAAAGACGGATCAACATCTGTTAATCTATTCAAGGTGGCCTGGGCAGCATCCTGATTGTCGAGTAATAGTACGATATCGTCAGCATAGTCAAGATTGACTAGTTTTTCACCCGGGAGAACTCCAACTCCAGCATCCTGAATGTGTGGGAGAGTGTTGTTCATAATAGCATCGATTACAAAATTAAACAAAAATGAGGGAAGTGGACAACCTTGATGAACGCCACTGCTGGTTGCAAAGTTATGCGTTAATTCGTTGTAGACCTTAGCGTGACCAAAAGTATTTGTGTAGAGAGCTCGTATAATATTAACAAATTTTGTTGGCACACCACCTTTCGACAAGATATGAAATAAAACATTGCAATCCACCGAATCAAATGCACCCTTGAAGTCTAGAAAAGCGGCTATTGTGGGACGGAGATATAAATGTCTCTGCTGGTTTCTCAACCTATTGCCACTGATTGTCACTGTTCATTACGGACCCGCTGTACGTGATGTTAAAAATTACCACGGTTTTTTGCATCTTAACAATGTGGATACGATTTTCACCCATAGTGTTAATTCAGGTGGGATGGGCATCGTAGCAGAATTTTGTTGCGATGTGTGCATCTCTTTCAGGCTGCCAGGCATGCTCGACAGAGCGCCATATCTGGTATGGTCCACCACTATAAATATGATAACCTAATACGATTGCCAACTTGACGGAGAATCCGTTTTGGCCTTCCGTTGCTTTATTTGGACTAGGGTATCCAGTGGAAGCTCACACGACTATAGTTTATAGTTTTACGACTCAGCAAATATTTCCTGAGGTCTGACACTGAAATCTGATGACGAGATTTATACTAACAATTAAAATTTTTCTACTACCGAACGATTTACAAAACTTTGTATAGACATGCGTATGATCGGTGTTTCTAACGAGAAATCTTGCTTTTGTACAACGACCTCAAATTTGTGGAGCCACAACATTGGCTTCTAATAATAAATTGGTTCAAATATATGCTTAAATTTCAATGGAAGTTGAAAATAAATATTCAATTCGGACATAAACAATGGCAGATGTTTGCGTGTTAACATCTGATCTCGGTCGCTAATATTGTATTCGCCAAAGTTATTCGGGTCCCCTGGGAGAATTCTCTCAGTGCTCACAATAACATTTCCATCAGCACGAACTTTAATATTCGATAATTTTTTGGCTGTGATATTCATTTTTCTCTTTAGCATTCGTGCCAGCTATTCTACCGAAGATTGTGAATTCATATTCTGCTTGTGACGATAATTTTAAATGTTAAATATGTATAATGGTTTGCTAGCACAAAGCGAGCACGTTAGAAAATCTCACCAGTGTATAAGACAATTCATGAAGTAGATCGGCTTTGTCCTTATTGGAAAATCGTTAAGTACTTGTAAAAATTTCTGCGGCCGGAGCTTGAACTGGGGACTTTTGCGTCAGAGTCTTGTAGTAATCCACTGTGCAACCCCTGTCACATACTTCACTCACGTTTCAGATATATACTAACTTGTGTTAATGATAGTCTTTCCTTTAGGTAGAGCCTATGTAGAATCTATTACAACCTAAAGTTCTATAAGTCACTCACGACCTTTCATTATAAGGTAGACATTATGCTACCTCTGGAAGTGATATTGAATTGAAGTTTTATATCAGGATTTTGATTATATTTATGTTATCAGTATAAACTAAAATTCAATATAACTTCCCCATGTGGTTCGATGTCTTTTCTATAATGAGAGATTTGTGGGGCTGTTAATTATAACTTTAAGTCAAAGGAGATTTCACATGGGCTCCATCTAAAAGAAAGTATAACCAAAAAGTAAGTCAGTAAATAACCTACAATTGCACATAGTGGGCAGAAAGTTTGGCATAGTTAATGAGTATGGTACTTCGTAGCAAATTATTGGAAGAAGTTTCTAATAAGAATAAAACCAATCTAATTGATAATTTGCCTTAAGAAATGCTAAGTTTATAATTAATAATATATATATATATATATATATATATATATATATATATAGCAGACCTTCTCTATCTAAAAGGCCATCAATTTCCTTGTTCTAAAGGCCAGTTTCCATTGTTTACTTTAGTCTGTCAAATGTGCTACCTCGCTACATTGACTAAATGGACTCGAGAAAATCATAACGCAAAGGTAAATTTAACTTTGCTTAAAAGAATGAAAAATTGCGAAACTGGATTTATCAAAATTACCTGATCTGCGTTGTGACTAACAAATTTTGATTTCCGGTTGTTTTGTTTGTGTGATATTTCGGATGCCAATAATGACATCGTTCGTCTGTCCACAGTAAATCACAAATTTATAATGACAATTTCTTGCTTCAATATACGAACATTAGTTGCGGGGGAAATTATAATAATTATTTTAATCAAGGTTCTGATCCTGATTTAAACACTTGACTAAGCTAAGTATTGTATAGTGTAGAAAAAGCAATTTTCCAGTTGGCAGGTTTGGTCCTTCTTGGAAACTCATTGCGTACCGTTCAGATTTTACCACGGACAGGGCTCGAACCTGGGAACGTCTGTTTCGGAATCTGGTGCTCTAACCACTGAGCGACCCTGCTGGCACTACACACAATTTTCAGTCATATACTAACTCGTGATTCTTTGTTAGCCTTTTCTTTAGGTGGAGCTATATGGCATCCCTTTAGACTAGAAGTTCCAACTAACCATCCCCAATCTTTCATTATAGGGCGGACATCACGTTACGTGGGGAAATGGTATTTAAATGTGCTTTATACTACTGAGTGAAAATTGTTTGCTTTAATCAAAATTGCGATATTTTTATACACACCTAACCCATTATGCACTTACTTTTGTCAGTATGAACTAAGTAATATATACTGTAGAAAAGGCAATTCATCCAGTAGACCAGTTTCGTCCTGTTCAGAATTTGGCCCGGACTACACTTTACCGGTCTACTGGATGGCCTTTTCTACACTATTTAATACTTAGTTTATACTGATAAATGTATGTACCTAATTGATCAGGTGTTTATATCAAGCTCGCAATTTTACTTTGTTTGTTTTGAACTTATGATGTACTGTGGACTCGCGAAGGATACCGCCAGTGGTATCCAAATATCAGACGAACAAAACAGTTGGAACTCAGTCTCTGTTAATAAAAACGGGGATCATGGAATTTTGATAAATCAAGTTTGTAATTCATCGATTTTTTACGTAATATTTATATTTTAATGCCGTTAAGTTGGAATATAGGTACACATAGGTAAAGAAGCAACTACTTAGGCGAGTGTCAAATATTTAACTTGCTTTTTAGTTTTTTTATATTTAACATATTAACAAATTATTATTAATTAGACGTGCCCTTTTGTAGAATAATCAAATTAATCTAATGAACACGATAAAAATCCATGACAATGACACGGGGAATATGCTTACACAATATCAATCAAAATGAGAGGAAATAATTAAGTCACAGTGAGTTCTACCATAATACCGAAATACGTATAAAAGTGATGACACAATATTAATATAGCCCAGCTTTAAATATCAAACCATAGTAATGAATGACCAAGATAAGATGATAACCATTATGTCACATTCAGTAACAATAATTAATGTTCCGAACCGGCACTTGTATTTAAGAAATAACCGTTTTGGAATGTCCATATTTTCCCGACTTAAACTTAATTTTTAAAATGAGCACAAAGTTATTTCTAATTCTAAAAGAATCAATACTAAATGGAGTCATCGATAATTATAAAATAATCACCAAATGAGTATGCACGATAACAAAAATTGGTCGGATCAGTGTTACAATTACGATTATTAAATTATAAATGAGAAGCTACCATAGTGACCTTACAAAAGATCTGGTTGTAGTACACCCAGCCCAAATTATGAAAATGTCAACTACTGAGTAAGAACCATGAAGACTTAGTTTTTAAATTTAATACATGGCAAGGAACATGAAAATAGACATAAATTAAACGGAAGCAATAGGCTTATATGAAACATTTGTATTGATCTTTGGAAAAGCATTTTGCATGTTGCATAACTAATACACGTCGCACAATGAATGTCAAGTATCATCCGTATGACATTAGGCTGTCACCGGTTTTCTCGTAGCTACACTGACTATTGACTTAAGTATTTCTTGTCTTTAAATTATTCAGGCCTGTGTGACCTCTTGAGACATAACGCCAACTTTATTGCACTTGGACTGTTGGCGTAGTGACGTGTTGTTTTATATTCTCTAGAGACAGCTCAGATCATGTGGTCTGTGCAAGAAGTGGGTGAGCCCTGTGTAGTAAGCTAATGTTTTTGTGACGACCTCACAGAATGTTTCTATAAATCTAGAAGGGCAGCTGTATTTGGGAAGTTTCTTTGTCGTTTGGTTTTGTTGTTATCTTTATTTGTTAATTCAATTTAATTAAATTAATTAACCTTAATTTTCATCTGGCTAAGTCTCACTTTGTTACACTAGGTTAATTTTGACAATTAATGCTAGCAAAGAAACACGTGTAGTCCAATCAAGGCTTGTCAATCGAACAATAGAAATAAGGAACTGTGTTAAGTAAAATTTTAATTTAAAATTTTCATTCGAAAACGTCTCGGTTGTTGATACTTATATGTGTATTTGTGCTAACAGATCGATAAAAACTTATCAGTATTGGAACAACACAGGCTGCCTCTAGAGTTGTGCGTTGCCCCACATCAGTTGCGCGAAGTCTGCCACGTTGCGTACCGTCATCCGAAGCTGAATATTGTACTTAGCCACTGCGGTATGCCAGTAGAAGTGCTCGCAGATCAATCGCGTAAGTCAAATAAAGTGAAGCTTTCTTTTTGATTTGATATGCGCGACATAATTTGGATGTCTTTACCGCCAATTTAAGCCGGATTTTATTTTGAGACTGTGTGCTTAGTACTTATGCTTTGTGCTTGGGTTAACTAGTTCCCATATAAAAATATTCCAAAATCAGCATTAGCAAATGACGTAACCACATTAGCGCTTGCTTTTCAAGCTCTCATTGGCTACTCCTTAGTATAAAGTAGACTACTTGGGAAATATGTTCGTTTTTTGCAGATTAAGAACATTGTTGTCCTATGTTCTGGCGATAATGTTGCTCCGATATTTAGAACGCAATTTCCTCCGTCACATTTTTTCATTAAGAGTAACACCATTTTTTAAACAGAGGTTTTTTTTCTTTTTGCAGGTATTGCCATTTTATTGTAAGTTCTGTTGGTAACGCACTTTAACTAAATCATATATTGAAAAAGACTTCAAAGAAAAGAAATTAACTTAAGATAAAGATGTTATTGTTTTTATTTATCCGTTAAATTTATTTTTTAGTTAAAATATAAATGTTTTCTCCAAAAGATAACTTTCTAGTTTATCCTTTCTTTCTATAAAAAAAAGAAATAAGGCGTTTTTACACGTAATCATTATGTGTTATAAGGAAAAAGCTACCATTGCTCTTATTAGCTTATTTTATGGGCTCTGACACGGATGCTGTAGTGTTTCTAGCTTCCACTAATTACCTTATGAACATGCGCAATCGGACAAACTCGATAAGATTGGCTATGTATTGTTGCTACGATCTAGTGTTAAATTCGTTGACTATCAGTCGATTTATGCCCATGATTTATATCTTCTAAAAAATATTTACCTGGTTGAGAACCATTATTTCATACCAAAGCTGCTGCACCGTTACAGGTTGGGTAGACCGGTGGCAATGACCGCCGGCTAGATATCTACGAATGCGCCGCCTGCGGATTAAGAAGACGAGCCATGGGGAGTTCCGTGGAAGTGTTAGACTGATAAAATGTCTGGAAACCCCTTTATAATTCATCAGGCATTGTTGGACATGTACGATTTATTATTTTAGATTTTTGCGTAATATTACATAATAATAATAATAATAATATACATCCAGGGAATACATATTGAAGTCAATCCCTCGGCGTCTGCAGATAACATCCTTTAGATAAATTTACTTGGGTCAGTTAACAGCACCGATTTTATGTTTTCATAAATATCATAGATATTCTCAATATACCCAAATACTATTTGAATACGCTCTTACTTGGTAGACATCACTGTCATTTTATGTCAATTGTTAAGTAAATATACTTTTGCACAGTGCATGAGGCCGCTTCCGAACAACGCGTTGCCTTGAAAAATGCAGGCATCTTTAAGATACCACCGCCTGTTCGTTGTTACCTAAATATTGCCTCTTGGTTCCGACTAAGCTAACTTGTATATCGGCGTACTGTGACCAACTAGTAAATTTCTACTTCCGTTTGGCCGCTAACAACTTCAACCATGCACAAAAGAATAGGTGCTAAAATTAACATATTTTCTGATAGTCAAAACGCGTCTTTATAACACAATTGTGTATTAGGTGTTGCGCACCTAGTAGCAAATTAGTTCAAATATAACCAGAAGGACAAAACAAGGACAGCATATTCGAAAGTATAATCTCGTGCACATTCGTTTCGTGCTTACTGGCAACTCATCAGTAGGAGTCGGTATTACGCTTTTTACCCACTACATATTTTGATGAGCAATATTGGAAAATAGGACGGTACAATCTCCTTTACGAATGTGTAAACCTGCAGTAGTGAAGCTTACTTCAAATAAAGTCTTCAGCAGTGCGACTTCAAAGCCCACTCACTATATATAATATATATACCAAACCTGTAAAGTGTTCCAAATCTATGGTTATTGTGTCAGTACCTGATACCAACACTGGTTGATGAAAAGGTACATGATACCAACACTGGTCGCTGAATTGGTATATGATACAAACACAATGATTTTCAATTTATACTATAGTTCAACAAAATTTCCAATTATAACTATTTCTGAACATCTGTTACTCCAGTAATTCCATACACCGGCTTGGTATATATATAATAGTAATTTGCCTTTGAAGTCGCATTGCCGAAAACTTTATATGAAGTTAGCTTCACTACTGCAGGTTTACACATTCGTTTAAGAGTATTCACCGTTCTTTTTCCCCACGTTCCTGAAATTTATAGTAGGTACGATTAGTGTAGCTTAACCGTTACACAAGATATGAAATTCAATCCATGCACTATACCTTGGCTTCGTCCTTATAAGAAAACTCAGTAGTAATCCAACAGTTCTCAAAGATATAAGGCTGTGTTAGGAATGATATATTTCCTGGAACAGTTACCACAATTATCGTAAGAATCTACTGAGGTGTCAGTTAGCCGTTACAAGACTAACCAATCAGATGTATGAATCAAATCGTTGGAAGATTAAAATAATTGCGAAACTTGATTAATTTAAATTACCTTATCTGCGTTTTGACTAACGCAGTTTTTTTTGTTACAGTAGTTTTCTTTCTTTAACAAAATATTTCGGCAGCCTTCTTCAGTTGGTCCATCCTCACAAGTTTTACAAAACAAATGAATGAAGCAAGCGCGTTATTTCCTCTGACCATATTATTTATACTTCAGTTGATCTTTCGCTAGATATTCGCGTGTCAGATGTGTGTGTGCATTTCCTTAATTTTTGTGTTCATCTAACTAAGCGAGATAGAGTGGCTGAATAGGAATTTACCATTTGCATGCGTCAACTTTGTTTTATACACTCCATGAAAATCTGCGTGTAAGTATGTAAACATTGCTAAATCTGATCTTGCTCGTCATGTAGTGGAGGCTGGAAACACTATTAACTGGGATGATTGCAAACGCATAGTAATATGTAAATCGTAATAGGTTGACGAGATTGATTAGATAATCTATCGTAATTAAATCTAGAGATAATATTATGAATGAAACAGCTGTTGAAAAATCGTTAGCTTCGATTTGGAATACCGCCTTAGCTAGTGACAGGAAAAGACGATTGCATGAATTGGAAACTGAAGCTAGCTCCAGTAAAAGATTAAGAACATCGGATTAAGATTGACTTATTAGTGGGCTAATCAATTATTAAGAATATAGTCTTTTTAAAATTCACCTCTATCTACTCGCTTGATTTTGAAACTCTTTGTGATTTGAACACATATTTTTGTGTTTTGCTAGCGAAATGTTATGACAATAGCTGTTATTAATTAGTCTATCCTGAGTACAACCTGAGTGGTTTGAATTGAAATTTAACACGTGTATTGGTCATTCGGAATTCTAATTTTATCACTCATGGCATGATTTTATAACGTGTAGCTGAATTATTGGTCTCTCCCCACCAGAAAATGTGGGGGCAATCTCAGTTACGTCATTTTAAATGGAGTGTATAAAACAAATAGTTGACGCATGCAAATGGTAAAGTCCTATTCAGCTACTCTAGTCTCACTTAGTTATATTAACATAACAGGTGAGGAAATACACACACATGTGACATGCGAATATCTTGTGAAAGATAGGTCTAAAGTATAAATAATATGTACAGAGGAAATAACGCGCTTGCTTCATTAGTTTGTTTTGTAAAACTTGTGAGGATGGACCAATTGAAGAAGGCAGCCGAAATATTTTTTTAAAGAAAGAAAACTACTGGAACAAAAAAACTTCGTTAGTCAAAACGCAGATCAGGTAATTTCAATTAATTCAGTTTCGCAAAAAAATTTTCTTTTAACTCCAACTATTTGATTCATACGTCTGATTGGTTAGTCTTGCAATGTTTAACTGACGCCTCCGTAGATTCTTACGATTATTGTGGTAACTGTTTCAGGAAACGAATCATTCCTAACACAGCCTTATATCTTTGAAGACTGTGAGATTACTACTGAGTTGTCTTATAAGGACGAAGCGAAGGTATAATGCACGGATTGAGCTTCATATCTTGTGTAACGGTTAGGCTACACTAATCGTACAGATAGGCATATTTTACCATAAGTCTCTAATTCGTCAGCACTTCTACAGTTTACATTGTCTTACGATGACAGTTCACGGCCAGCTTGTTGAATTTTTGTGTTGAAATTTATACTAAAGTTTGTCCAAAAGAAGATGGAAATAATTGAACAGGGTAAGTAAAAAATTTCAAATTTAATGAAATTTTCAGGTTTCAATACATTAGGAATTTATTTGTTGTCTATGTTTGTGGTTTTTGTTCCCGCCCACAATCCTGGCTATTTAAACAATAATTGATTGCGCGGGTGGTGGTAACAATTCTTTAAATCAAGTTTGCGTGCTTGAAGTAAACACCAATCCCATTGTATTTAACCAGTCATCGAACAACATAACAAAACTACCGCCAGCTGCAACGCACTGACGCGTTTCGACCTTCCATGATCATCATCAGAGTACGACGGCAAACTGACTATCGAGGATCAAACCGCATTGAATATATATGGAAATCAAATTTAGATATGCGGCTCTCACCTCTAGCAGTCTTGCATACATTGAACTTGACTGGAAATGTCGGCTGCACAATTTCTATGCAGTCACGAACATTAACTGTTTGCAGCTTTCGCCACATATACATATATAGGCAATACAATTTAAACAATAATTGATTGCGCGGGTGGTGGTAACAATTCTTTAAATCAAGTTTGCGAGCTTGAAGTAAACACCAATCCCATTGTATTTAACCAGTCGTCGAATAACATAACAAAACTACCGCCAGCTGCAACGCACTGACGCGTTTCGACCTTCCATGATCATCATCAGAGTACGACGGCAAACTGACTATCGAGGATCAAACCGCATTGAATATATATGGAAATCAAATTTAGATATGTGGCTCTCACCTCTAGCAGTCTCGCATACATTGAACTTGACTGGAAATGTCGGCTGCACAATTTCTATGCAGTCACGAACATTAACTGTTTGCGGCTTTCGCCACATATACATATATAGGCAATACAATTTAAACAATAATTGATTGCGCGGGTGGTGGTAACAATTCTTTAAATCAAGTTTGCGTGCTTGAAGTAAACACCAATCCCATTGTATTTAACCAGTCATCGAACAACATAACAAAACTACCGCCAGCTGCAACGCACTGACGCGTTTCGACCTTCCATGATCCTCATCAGAGTACGACGGCAAA
>JAQBSW010014510.1:0-11525 GCA_029291075.1 Eudiplozoon nipponicum
ATCGAAGCTTCCGAACCTAACTTCGATGATTTTAGTATGCCACGAATATGCATACCTTGGAGCCTTGCATGCGCAACCCGCCCCTACGGCTCCTATTAGCGGAGGCTTCATTAGTTTTCCGGCAGCTTCGACCAGGCTACAGGAAGACTACTTCCTTTCCATCGGGGACCACCCAACTTTGGAAACGTGCATCCCCTATCCTGACATTTTCCAAACTTGGCGTATTTACCCTACTTCTGTTGGAACTTTCCTTATTGCTTTTTATCCAACCCACATCCCTGCGGAGGGTACTTAATTCATTCTCTATGGTCAGGAGTCTCTCTGAGAGATGTCTGAGTTCCTGCTCCAGGCGTGAATCTGCGGTTACTGCATACGCCTTAGGTTCCTTCTGACGATACACTCTGTCCAACCCTTTGAGCTTCTTGGGCCACTCTAGTTCCAATGTATCATATACATCCAAGGTGGCTCTAGTCTAGCAGGCAATTCTGCTACAAATATACTATTTAAAACTTCCTCAGATATATCAAGCCCGATGGATTTTGAAATAAGTCTGTCATAAAATTCAGATGGTAGTTGATTTCCCAACTTTTCCTGACGTAACAAGTCAGTCATCCGTTCAATCCTCTCGGGTTGATATCGTCCATGGAATTCTTCTACTAGATGCTCAAATGCATTTTCTGGCTCGTTCTCAGTAACAAAATTCCTGAGTCTAAACAGATTTTTTTTAATGGCTCAGGTAAGCACCACCAGGCCGAGGCAAACCTTTCTATAGGGTCGGTCATCCGTTTTAGTTTAAAATAAAATTTTGCTTCTTCGACCCATTCAGAATGGTTGTCTGGTCTGTACATGGTGAGCTTAACATTGCTATCCATAGAATTGCAGCAAAAAAGATCATCTACATCATATCTTTCCGCATAAAGGATCCTGGCGCGGTCGCCATTTTTGTAGAGGCCCTTTGGTCACTGCACAATGAGAGCTCTGTGATGCAAGGCCCAAAGGTTCATATATGCGGTAAGGATTATCTCATTTGGGACACTTAAGTACCTCGGAGCTATTCCTTGAAACTAAATTTTTAAGTTCACTTGTCATTAGAATAGAGCAGAATAGAATATCTTATTTGGATTCCAACCACATATGTTCCATCAATAGATAATATTGGAAATGTACAATACAAAAAGATATCACATCACATAAATATGTATAATTAATTTCATGTAGATAAAAATCTTAACTAGTTGTACTGTACAATATATCAACATCAGAACGTTCGGCTCTAAAGAGTAATAGATTCATCATCGAAATATAAAAAATTAAGGTATAATTCGAGTGTAACATTATGCAAAAAATAAGAAACATGACTAGCAATTGATTGTGTATCTTGCTGACTAACATGATGATATAATGCATACAATTTTAATTTTAATAATACAAAACTTGTAAACAAAAATCGCAAGAAGGTATGTTGCTGATCACAAGTATCCGTCTTTTATTCGACCATGGGAAATTTCTTATCATAATCAATAACAAAAATATCAGCAGGATTGTAGATATTTTCTAGTTCAGTACATAAGAATGTAAAAGACATGTTAGATGGAAGCGTTTATCTAAGACCCTTTGGCAATTGATTGTAAATTTTGTAAATTTTTGAAAAAGAGTATAACTTTCCCGCAACACTCCCCATCAAAGAAGGGGATATTGCCAAATGTCCAGATCTAGTTCCAAATTCATGATTCTTTCTTATTGGATTCATATAGGCACCAGTCCACTGGTTCAAATGAAAACATTTTATGCAGTAGCACATCCACCGAAACCATTAATTTTGAAGTGATACAAACTGTAATCTCGTGGCGTGTATAGTGCAGGAGATAGGTCTAATTTGTTTCACAACTTTTCTCTGTAAAGCTTCTATCTTATTTTGCAAACCCTTTTTTAATGGATTCCAAGTAGCGACAGCATAATTTAGTATCGGTCTAATCCATTTTATATACAGTTTAAATTTTATATCATCTGATAAGATATTTCTATTTATTAGTGCCCATCTGTTCTTGGCACTACTATCCTTTCAATGTCTCTCAGCAGAAACTGTACATTGAATATGTATGCTTAAATCATTAACTTCTTGCAGATGTTGAGGCCCCTAACCTATTCGTGTTTGTAAGCCCCATAGATGCCAGATCGCTGGAAGTCCAAAAATTCACAGTAGAGTCTGATATGCTTATATTATTGCTTGTGTCATTTAAATTCAAGTCCGCTATGTCCTGCACTAACTTACACGTGTCCTCATACTTAATATCGGTATCCATGATCAAATGTTATAATAATTAAATTGACACTTACTTATGGCAAAAGGAAGGTGAGATTTGGAAAGCTAGTCCCAGCAATAATCTGTTTTGATGTGTACGTGACCCACAAATAAAACAATTATACCTGTTCCAAGGCTCCTCCTCAGTGTTATATTATATCAGAAAACAAGGCAATTATTGGAAGATTATATTGTAAAATGTTGTAATCGTTTATAATGAAAAGAAATGTTAAAATGCAGCAGACCAAAATATTAGAACCAGACAGGAAGCGAGATACTCAAAAACTGAAAATAGCGCACAATTTTAAAAATCAAGTATTTAAACACAGAATGTTCTGGAAAATAAAAAGAAAAATTCTTTTTAAATAAAGTTGTTACAATCAGTTATGGTGGTTTAAATTTATCATTCAAAGTCATTTTATATAATGCGGAGGATTCAACATCCTCCACATGCACCACCTTCTCAAAAAAACGTTTAGTAATAGACGTAATCATAGTTCTTCGGCTGATGATGTATTCTTCCAGAACGAGTTGTGCTTATTGGCGCCCCTGACGTCGTCATCTCGCCCGGTATAACATTCGCTGGTTCTTCAAAATCATCTGGTATCGACAAATAGTTTTCATGCTGTGATTCAGTAGAATAAGATTTTGCTATGTTAGACAACGGTTCTTCAGAGTACTGTATTTCATTATGTGCCTGCATGATGGGATTGCACACCTCAGATTCACCCATGGAACGGTCATTCGACGCATCTTTTAATTCGGTCACACCGTCAATCCAGATAAACTGGGGAATACAGCGATCTAACGTAACACAATACTCAATGCCATTTATTTCTCTGATGACATTCTTATCAGTCATCCTCTTGACCTTGTATGGTCCTTTGTAAAATAGTGTTAGGCAGTTCTTCCTATTCTCATTAGTAATATAAACATGCGATGCCGATTTTAAATCAGAGGACACATAACATTTAGTTTTAGGTTTTCTAGTTTTGGTTGGGGCCAAACGACACATCTTGTCTCTAAGTGCTCCTACAAACCAATCTACATAACTAGAAGCCCAACCAAGACTACTTTGAGTTTCTATTAGAAGATCTCCAGGCAAACTTAATGGTTCTCCATAAACCAATTCTGATATGGAAGTTCCTAATTGTGCCCTATATCTGTTGCGCATGGCGAGTAGTACTATAGGAAGATCGTGTATCCAGCTTGTTCCACTTATACACCTTAATGCAGCTTTCAGTTCACGATGTAGCCTTTCTACCATCCCATTTGCTCGTGGATTATACGCGCTAGTATGTATTATAGTGGTTCCCATGATGTTGAGGGATCTTACGAAAAGCTCTGACATAAATTGACTACCGCGATCACTAGTGACCTTTTCCGGAATACCATAACGCGATATCCAATTATGTAGAAACGCGAACAAAACTTCTTGCGCTGTCATGTCTTTTAAAATTGCCACTTCAAATTGACGACTAAATCTATCTACCATAGTCAGCAAGTATTTGTTTCCGTTTACTTCAGGCATCTCAACAATGTCTATGTGTACGTGTCTGAACCGTCCATTTGGTATTCCAATGTTTTTTTATCTCGGTTCTGGTATGTCTCCACACCTTACACGTTTGACACTTGGCACAGGCTCTTACCCATACCCGTATGTCTTTAGACATGTGCGGCCATACATATCTGTCGTTGATCAATCGAATGGTGGCTTTAATGGATGGATGACCCATGTCATGCAACACTTGGATAATCTTGGCCCGTAACTCCAATGGTACATATGGTCGTGGTTGACTTCTAGATGTTTCGCATAACAACCACTTGCCACTTATGAGCTTACGAACATATCCTGGTCTTTTGGACAATACTAATGTAAAGGGATCCGATCCTTGCGCTTCCTCGATTTGACTAACGAAATCGTGCATTGATTCATCTAAATTTTTTAATGGACCTTGAAATATCAGCTCGACATCAGCTTCATTCGGTCGGCTAAGTGCATCGGCCACCACATTCTCTTTGCCAGCAATATGAGACACAGTGAAATCGAACTCTGCTAACCGTGTTATTTGGGAATTTACTCTACGAGAGTAATTAAGCCTAGCTGTTTTACCAAGTATGCTGATCAATGGCTTATGATCGGTCAGTAACTTAAACTTGTGACCAACTAAGTAATGCTCGAAGTGCATCACTGCTGCATACACTGCTAGAAGCTCTTTACCAAACGTATCATAACGTTTTTCTCGATCATTAAGCTTACGGCTATAAAACCCAATCGGTCTTACTACGTCCTGATCTCTTTGCTGTAGCACTGCCCCTAATGCAACATCTGAGGCATCTGTGATTATTTCGAAAGGTTTTTCCCAATCTACAGGTGCTAATGTGGTTACGTCACTTAACATATCCTTGGCCTTTTGGAAATTTTTTTGGTTTTCTTGACTCAAGTTTATAGACCAAGATTTCTTGATCGTGCTCTTTTCACGAGTGAGATGGTTTGTTAACGATCCAAGAATTCCGGCTAGACCTGGAATGAATCGACGATAATAGCTGATCATACCCAAGAACCTTCGCAACTGGCGTACGTTTCGGGGTTCCGTTACGTCCTTAATAGCTTGGACCTTATCTTCCAAAGGTTTAATTCCGTCTTTGGAAAGTATATGCCCAAGGTATTTAACTGAAGAGCAACCTATATTACTCTTATTAGGTTTGACCACTAATCCATATGGTTCCAGTCTGGTCAAAACCGTTTCCAAATGCGTACGATGTTCATTTCGGGAGCGACTAAAAATAATTATGTCGTCTATATATACCCTCGCAAATGGACAATTCTGAAGGATTTCTTCAGCCAAATGCTGGAATGTCTGATTGGCATTTTTCAAACCAAAAGTCATTCGAAGAAATTCATGCGATCCCCCTCCTGGAAATCTGACTGCGGTGAGTGGTATCGAACTTTCCTCCATTAGTACCTGATAGTACGCTTTCTGGAGATCTAAAGTTGAATAAACCTCATATCCCATTATATCTCGGAGTAAGGTACTCTGGTTAGGGAGAAGATAAGAATCACCCTTCGTCACTGAGTTTAATAGACGATAATTCCCACAAACCCTCCATTGACCCGGTTCAGGTTTGTGAACTACCACTATTGGGGAAGCAAAATTGGAATTTGACCTTCTACAAATCCCCTCTTTGCGCAATTGACGAAATTCTGACAAAGCTACTTGTTGCTTGTGTTGTGCCAATGGTTGAGCCTTTGGTGAACAAGGCAACGGAGCCACCAATTCTATTTTGTGTTCTACTCCTGTCTTCAAACCTATCCTTTTGGCACTGAAAGGTTGAAACACTGCTAGGTGCTTCTCGATTATATCGGCAAAGTCATGTGCGACTGTTGGACGAGGTAAGAGGACTGTTCTAACTGCCGACACGTTAGACTCATTATTTATTGATGTCCCTACGCCTTCTGTGATAATCCTAGCCTTGGGGTCTAATGTCAGCTTGAAATATGTCAAGAAATCCATACCAATGATATGGTCCTTGACATCGGCTACTAGAAAATTCCATAGGAAAGAAGATTTCTGGCCTAATGTTACCGACATTTCTTTCATCCCTTTTACTTCAATCGGACTACCGTTAGCGGCCCATAGTTGATAATCAAATGTGGGGCAATCTGCTTCCACCACGTCTGACCTAACTATGCTTACCTCAGCACCCGTGTCTATGAGAAATTCTAATCCAGATAATTCATCCTTAATAATGAACTTGTTGCTGGACACTCCGGCAATGTTTTCAAGATCCCCGCTTAGTGAGAATCGGACTCTCTTGCCTTCTATCTTGGTGCTATTTGTACTAGTCGCCTCCTTTGTTTTGAGTATGCCTTTTAAAGGCATATCTGGGAGCCTTTGCAATGGAACCCCCCCTAACGGCTTCTGCTAGCGGGGGTTGTTCCCTTTTCCCGGTGACGGATTCCTCTCAACCGGTTTTGTGCTTCCTTTCCATGTGGGTCCACCTAATCGCGGGTAAATACAATTTTCGCCTTGGCACTTCGCACTGCGTCCGTATTCGCAATGTGCCTTACACCATCCGCGTGGCCCTTCGAAGCGTTGACGCGAGTGACTCCTTCGACGTCTATTATACCTATCCTGACTCTGAAGTTGTGCAATATCACTACGCAAGCTAGCAACTTCTCTACATAAGAAACGCAAAGTTTCTTGTATAGCCAGGTGGTTTTCGGTATGGGCCTGCCTGGCTGCATCGTTACAGAATCTGCCATTACAGCATGTACTTGTGGTTCTTGCTGTTTATACACGCCGTCTAACCCTCTGAGTTGTTGGCCAATCTATGTTCATTGTGTCAAATACTTCCATTGTTGTTCTGAGCCTAACTGGTAGCTCAGCTGTAAAAATGGAGTTGATTACATCTCTAGGTATATTCAACCTGGAAGCTTTTGTGCAAAGGCGTTCGTAAAATTCGGACGGTAGTTGACGCCCCATTTTTTCTAAGCGTAATAATTCGCACATTTGCGCTGATCTTCCAGGCTGATATCTCTGTTGAATTTCTGCCATTAATAACTCAAATGCATTGTACGGCTTTTCTTCTACGGTTCTGTCTCTGAAATTTTCCAAAGCATTTCGGAAATTTTCAGGCAATGCCATCCATGCTACAACAAATTTCTCCATAGGGTTCACGATATTATAAGCACTAAATATCATTTGGGCATCTCCCACCCAACTTGAATAATTTTCTGACTTATACTGTGGTAGACTTAATATTTTTGGACTGGCGCGGTCGCCAAATTTTGTTGAGGCCCCTAACCTATTTGTGTCTGTAAGCCCCATAGATGCCAGATCACTGGAAGTCCTAAAATTCGCAGTAGAGTCTGATATGCTTATATCATTGCTTGTGTCATTTAAATTCAAGTCCGCTATGTCCTGCACTAACTTGCATGTGTCCTCATACTTAATATCGGTATCCATGATCAAATGTTTTAATAATTAAATTGACACTTACTTATGGCAAGTGGAAGGTGAGAGTCGGAAAGCTACAGTGCCAGCAATAATCTGTTTTGATGTGTACGTGACCCACAAATAAAACAATTATACCTGTTCCAAGGCTCCTCCTCAGTGCTATATTATATCAGAACACAAGGCAAGTATTGGAAGATTATATTGAAAATTGTTGTAATCGTTTATAATGGAAAGAAATGTTAAAATTCAGCAGACCAAAATTTTAGAACCAGACAGGAAGCGAGACACTCAAAAACTGAAAATAGCGCACAATTTTAAAAATCAAGTATTTAAAAAAAGAATGTTCTGGAAAATCAAAAGAAAAAAATTCTTTTTAAATAAAGTTGTTACAATCAGCTATGGTGGTTTAAATTTATCATTCAAGGTCATTTTATATAAGGCGGAGGATTCAACATCCTCCACACAGACGTTAAATCTCAAAAACATCATTAATTACAGCATCATGAAAATAAACATAATTAAATTCAGTTCTGTTACCTTTTTTTAAAGCTCTCGTCTTTTTACTCCTTATTCTCAACTCTATTGTTATCAAATATCTACTTAAATCATACAAATCTAGTGTCACATTATTTTTGGAGAATTCAACATTTTTTGGATCAATAAGAAAGATTATTTTAAATCATCAGCGAATTTGCAAACTCGACCGTTATGGATCTTAGTTTTCAAATGCGAAAATATGATTTTAAATAAAATTGGCCAAAAACTTGATCCCTGTGGAATTCCACTTGTTACTCTTTTCGAATTTGATATCAAATCATTTACTTGAATACACATTCTTCGATTATATAAATAGTGTCTAAGTAATTTAAAAATATTTGGATCAATATTCAATAAATAAATCGAATTCAAAATAGTAACAAAAGAGATTGGGTCAAAAGTTTTTGAGGTATCTATAAAAACGATTAATGCATCTAACTTTTTCTCATCTAGTGTAATTACATTTTTCCACATACAAAGCATATTAGTAATTGTCGATCTATCTTGCGTAAAGCTCTGTTGATTTATATCAAAATTAACCGGCAACATACGTTCTAATTGATCTAGTATAAATCGTTCTATTATATTAAAAAACGAAGGGATATTAGAGATAAGTCTATAATCACTGGCGCACATTAGCTTACTTACTTTTGGCAACGGTTTGGCTACTCTCATTAGAATATCGATTGGTAATTTCCCATTCTTCAAAATTCTATTTATAAAATTGCAGAGCGCATTCATAAAATTTAAAGGTAATTGAAGTAGGTTATCAATCGATATACCAAGGTGATCTTTTTGTTTTTTTAATTTTATTTTTAACATTAATTCTATCAATGCATCACTGTCAATAACAAGTCCTAGATCAATGAAATTGCTTTCGTTCTGTGGATTACATAACAATTTGCCAAATACTTCATCCAATTCACAGAGAAATTCATACTCAGTTTTATCCACAGGTAATATAAGCTTTAACTTTTCCTTATATTTACTGTAATCTGTGAGGAGTTTGTATCCTAGTCTAGGATTACTCTTCATTTTGGCCAAAATAATTCGTTCTGATCTTTGACGAATTATCAGCAGTGATGAATTAATTTCGTTATCAATGAAATCTAACCTCATTTGTTTAATACTATTGATAAGACTACACTTTATTATATTATCTCGTTTAATTCTTAGTTTACATAATTTCCTATTGATTCGTTTCGGTATAATGTCCGTAAACGTAGATGCCTGAAATAAAATAGATAATAACGATGAAACAGAAGAAACAAATTCGTCAGTGTTCAAGAAATAAAAACTTTCATAATCAATCAGTATGCTTAATTCTCTAAAAAGATTCCAGTTGATTCTGGAACATTGCACGTGTGCACTTTCAAAATTAGGTTTCTGTGTTTTGCTACTCAAAAGGTTCCATTGTAAAATAATTTGTTTATGATCCAATTCTTTGAAGTAATTTACTACATCATAACTGTGTGAGTTCAACGCTTCAACTTCTAAGCATTCCGAACCTCTAGTTGGTTCCTTTATAATCTGCTTGAGATCATGATTAGAAAAAAGATTGATTATTTCAAAGTCATGCAACTTATTAACATTGCCTACCAGCATATTATAACCATGACAGCACAAAATAGATTAAAGAGAATTAGCAAATGTTTGATCATCATATAAACTAGCATACGGCGGTCTGTAAGATCAGATTATGTATGTAACATTTCCGAATTTAATATAGATTTACTAAAAATGAGTACTCCTCCACCTCTCTTATCCAGCTATCTGTCTTTTCTAAATAAAGAATAGTGGTGAATGTCAAATTCGTGGTTTTCAATGTCCCTGTTGAGCCAAGTTTGAGATAATATTATAAAATAAAAATCGATACATATTACAAAATTACACAGCAAATGTTTTTGTTCTTAACACTTCTAAAGTTGGCATAAAATAAAGTATATGTAGTATATGACTAATCTAAAAAGTTATCGGCTTTTACTGGTTCAACATTGTTGGTTTCTTTATTGTTTTTTTGCTTGGTTTTGAGGCCATACTTCTCCTCTCCCCGCTGTCCACAACATTGAGTAACGATACATCGTTTTTTGTTGTTTTTGCTTCACTTGATGAATTCCTTATATTAGAGTGAAATGAAGTAGACGGTTTCCGCTCCTGATTATTCTTTAGCTTTTTTGCTTTTGCCAATTTCTGTTGGAGAAATGTTTTGGCACGTCCAATAAATATGCTATGAAAATTAGAGTTCTCACCTTTCTTTTTATTGATGGTTTCAATCTGCATATTCGTCGACCTTTTTGATAATTTTACCACGACAGGTCTTGGACGATCAGACCGTTTGCCCACCATATAACATTTAGCTATATCAGCTTCCATCGCGTCCTTGATCAAAATGTTTAATTTCTCAATGTCCTTTACGTTGGCATTTTTATCAGGATTAAATAAAATTAGCTGGTTTTGTTTGCTATTCCGCACCAAGACTTCATTCGCTACTATATGAAGAATTTCTTCGCCTGATGTATAATTTTTGATTGGCGTATCGTCTAATGCTGTTATATCAGCCAACTCTACCAATGGTTGAACATCTATCTTTAATTTATCCATCTTCACATGTAGCGCTTCCGTCAACTATACAATTTTCGCGCTTAAAGTTTCATTTTTCTTTTCTGCTAGCTCCAATTTTGCTACATACACACCAACGTCAGTTTCCAATTTAGATATTTTATTTTAAATAATGCTGTTCTCTTCCTTCAGCACTGTGGAGGTTAATTAAATTATTGAACATCAATTAACTCATATAAAAATAAATCAAATTTTAATTTTTGGACATATGATGTTATCATTGGTTTCGTAAAACAATATTGCGTTTTTTAAAAATATTGTAAATTTTTTGGAAGTTTTTTTGTTCATATTGTCGAAGTTTTTGACTTGTCTTGTTGAATGTTTATAAGAGAGTTTTATCTGAGTTGCTGAATTGTGTGATTCTATCTACGGTCTTTTTGCTAATAAATTATTGTAATCTACTTTCACCTATCGCTCTTATTACAAATTATTGGGAAAGATCTCAAATGTGCTTCTGGTAATTGACGTGGTTACTAGTGTTTTAAAGGTCACCATCGTATCGTTCTATCATCTGTGGATATCAGCGCATCCCGGTAAGCTTAATTAATATAATATAAAATTGCAAGTAATTTAATACTGATATTATGGCTGGTTTATCAAATATTGAGGATACAGAGCAGTTAGCAAGTGGACTTAAGGAGTATAGTTTAAAAGTTAGTTCAGAGGAACTTAAGTGTTCCATATTAGATGATCATACCGCATATATGGATTATCCGTGCCTGGCATCCCAGAGGTTCTCTTATGGTAGTGACCAAAGGGCCTCTACAACACCTTCATAGAAATCTGCAGGTCCGCAACTATTTTCTCAATTTCGTTATGCTGTAGAGGCCCTAGGTCACTACCATAAGGGGGTCTCTTGGATGCCAGGCCCGGAAAATCCATATATGCGGAATGATCATCTATCTTGGAACACTTAATTTCCTCTGAACATCCTCTTAAGCTACAATCCTTAGGTTCGCTAGCCAACTGCTCTGTATCCTCAGTATTTAATAAACCAGACATGATTTTATTAAATTACTTGCAATTTTTATATTTTATTTATTAAGTAAGCTTACCCGGATGCTGATATCCACAGGATACTGAACCAAAGCAAATTTGTGGTTCTT
>JAQBSW010014511.1:0-11525 GCA_029291075.1 Eudiplozoon nipponicum
TTTCTTTTTGTTTTTGCACACAGGAAATGTACAATGAATTTTATTAAAGCTCGCATTTCAAAAGATTCGAGTACGTTAGACGCATTAAATGTGTTAAGCTTAGCAGAGAAGCAATTACATTTTTGGATAAAAATATGACTTTATTTTTGTGTAAATTCAAATGTTTCAAAAACGTTTATCAATTTTATATATCTTTGTAGCAAGTATGAATTTTTTGCCAAACTCCAGAGTGGAAATGGATCATAGTTTTGGTTCTCTTGTATGAAACTCTATTACTAAATATAGACGATCATGAATTATGCAACATGATAGATTTCTGTGTCTATGTCTCTCTGTATTTGCTAATGAAGCGTATCTTTGCGTACTTTTAAATATTTAGTCAGGCATTGAGTTTGAACTGGATGCGACGCACGCAATTGATTGGTTATCGTTTTTCACACTCTCCATATGTTCACATAGATATGTTCATTAGTAGATATTTGAGGAGATTATGCAATAGAAATATTTCTTGTATCTGATAAAATTTCTTTTTGTTTTCGCACACAGGAAGGGTACAATGAATATTCGAATCTGCCAGCGTACTCAATATATATCCCAGAATTCGTTGTGGAAAGGGACAAAAGTAATTATTTGAAACATATTGGACCAAGGTCTGGATTACAATGCAAATATTCCTTTCGCGTGTGTGACTAAATCAAGGATCTCACATGCATCTAATTTGGTGAACCACATCTAAATGTCTTACAAATTAGCGAGCATCTAGTAGACACTGGTGAAATATTCGATCCAGTAGTTAGGACCGGATAACAATTATATTTTGTTGTTGGCATTTATACCACATGAATTGCTGTATACCTACTTTTATTTATGATAGTAAGTAATGCAATACTGCAGATTTAAAAACTAATGGCGAATTTACCCTTTTGGTAGAAATAACAGTCAACGTTATAGGGTTATGGAAGACATAAAAAATAGTGTTTCTTTATTTAACTCATTTGGAGAAAACCGGAAACATTTTAAAGGGCATAGTTATAGAATTCAATATTTCGAGTATCTCCACGAGAGCTCGTTAATTAATTTTCCACTGAACAGTTAGGAAAGCTGTAGCTTATTGGCAATATAACATTTCGCTATATGCGTCTTATTATGCAGTTCTAACAAAAACCAATTGTTTAAGCACTAATTAGTTGTATTTCCGGAGTAAGTGGCCCATTGCCCTGTGCCTTTATCTATTCCCTTTTAGAGGTCATGACTGGGTTTACAGACAACCAGTATTTAATATTAACGTATGACTGTATTTATCTACAATGGTAGAAGCATAAATAAATCAATTTTGTAAGTCTATTTTCTGTCATTAAATGTAATACTAGCCTGAGATCGACACGGCATTTAAGCTAGTATATTTTAAAATGTAACACAGGGCAACAGAGAAGTTTATTTAAATTATCTACTCTGTAAATGTACAAAAAATCGCCTGAATTTTATTGTCAGAAAACACCAATAGTTGATTATAGACGAAAATCTGTCTCAAATCGTTGTTCGATCCGCACGCATGTTATACTATAATCATTCTAAATAGTGATGGTTAAGCTAAAAATTGCTATTAAAGCAAATTTCATGAAGTGAGCCAAAATGTCTCAAAGAAATAGAAGGATTTGGTCATTAAGATAAATGTAAACTCGCATATATGCAGGATAATAAAACTGAAATATGTTATATTAAACTTTCAAGAATGTAAATTCCACCGATTTAAATAAGCAATAAAATTAATATTCTGTATTTCATAATTATTGGTCAGGAATCGGCTACCTTGAAATGCCCTATGACCACAAATAATAGTACCAAATTACGAGAGCTCACTCAAAATTATTTAATCCTGTTTATATTCTTGAATTAACGACAACTCAATGTCAGATTACACAAAAGAGCTCCAATTGGTTTCTTTAATCTATTTGTATTGCTGGCATGCATATTTTTTTATTCATTATGCATTTAGTTTCCACGTATTTATATTGATCGGCCAATGCATTATTAATAGTAAAACTATAGTAAACAATAATTGATTGCGCGGGTGGTGGTAACAATCCTTTAAATCAAGTTTGTTTACACGAAGTAAACACCAATCTCATTGTATTTATATTGTATTTATTTGTATTGTATTTATGTTGTTCGACGACTGGTTAAATACAATTGGAGCCGGCTTATCCTCCAAAAGGAGTCAGCCGCAGTAAAGTAAAGTAAGTGTTTACTTCAAGCTTGCAAACTTGATTTTTTAAAATGACCATAATAAAATACATTTTCTATATATACGTAACAGAATATCAAGTTTCGTGGGAACTTCATCCAGTAGACCCGCTAAGACCTTATTTGAAACCCATCATATTTAGTTCAGAAATTACTACAGACGAGACTCGAAACAATATATACTTTCTTCAAAATTTATGGACTCCATCCATCGCGTAACCACTATCTCATATAACACGCAATACAAAATCATTTAATAACTTATATTTCCATTAGTTTTTTTTTGTCGGTGTAACCTATTGGAAATCTCTTCAGAAAAGTAGATCCAATTTGCTATTCCCAATCCGTTATGATACAACAGAAACCATGACATTTTGGGAAGATATATTGAAAACTGTTATATTCCAGGATCTCGATCATGTGTATTTTGCAAGCAGAAACAGCATTATGCATTAGGTATCAAAGATAGAAGGTCGACTAAACTCGTTTCGTACTTATTAGGATCTCGTTAAGTAAATTTGACAAATTGCCGTGGATGGGTCCAAACTGAGGCACACTTGCTACTAAGTCATGCATTCTATCGATTACACCACTCTTGCAGCATATTATACGCAATAAAGAAACTGTGTCCAAACTTAGGCTTTTGGTTAGTTTATACTTCGCGTGCAACCTATCTAGATTATTTAGCACATGTAATTCTGACTAGCAAACGTAGATCAGTCATTGTACAGCAGTCACGAATCCACCTGGGGGAGGCATATTCAATTACATTGTATTGACAGGAGTTTGATTGTATATGTTGTCAGAATAATCACAAATTTCAGCAGGTGGTAAAAGCAGAATATCCAGTAGATCAGTCTCGTGGTAATTGGTAACACGTCAATTATTTTTCAAAATTTTGTTCTGAGGGAACACGGATCATGTACAAATTACCGTATTATCTGGATGATCCACCAACTGAACTACTTCTGTCGCATACCATGGTAAATATTAAGTCATATACAGACTTACGGCTTGGTTAGCCTTTTCTTTAATTCCAAACTAATTAGAGACCCTTAAAATCTTCTGTAACAGCAAACCACTCCTGATTTATGCTTATAAATCTCACAAAATGCCACTTATAGAATTTATATTAAATTGATTTTTTTATGGCAGAAATATGATAATGTCTGGTATTCAGGTTTAAAGAGTTTGAAAATATTTTCGAAATTAAGGAAAAGGTAACCAAATAATAAGAATTTACATGACTTCAAATCGTGTGTAATATGAGACAGGGGTGGCGCAGTGTCTAGGCGCCAAACACTACCATAGCAAAATCTGGAGAGTACTTGACGAGCTCTCTATAGAAACGAAAAGAATCTTTAAAATTAAAGGTATTTGCTTGCTGAAGCATTTTTTGTCTAAACTTGTTACATAATTTACTGAAATCCTGCCAGCCTAATTTATTTCGATATAGTTTATCTAAATCTAATGGTGTCTGTTAAATAACGCCAGATCAGGAGTGGCTAGATAAAAATTAATGTCTTTAGAGATTTTGAATAGGTTCTCTTTGAACAAAAAGTTAAATGAAAACATAATGTTGTATATGACAAAAATTCCCTGTAGTATATGTGTCTATTGTGGTGCAGTGGTCTGAATACTGTCTGCGAAGCAAATGAGCTTTGGTTATATCCCCATCCGCAGCAGATTCTAGACAGGTTTAAACAAGTTTCCAATAAGCACGAAACGGGTCAACTAGATGAATTTACTTATCTATATTGATGCAATGCTCACATAATGCCGACGGCATATATATTATCAAATTTAATGCCATTAAACTTTAATTCATTTGGTGTCTTTTGCTTACTGACAGATCGTGGTTGGCTAGGTTGAACTTTAGATTCTAAGAGATTCGAAATAGGGCCAAACTGAAGAAAATGATTAATAAAACATAAATCAATATATGACCTAGAGTTGTGTGCATTATGCAAACAAGGTTGGTGCGGTTGACGGACACCAGACTCTAAATCAAGTGTGTCTAATTTTAAGCCAAATCCATAGCAAATTATTAAAAGTACTTGACGAGTTCCCATTAAGGATAAAACGAGTCTACTTTACGGAATGCTCATCCTACCTAATGCAATGTCTAGTTTATATTGAAAACAAAATTAAAATCGAAATAGTGCCATTAGACTTGAATTTAATGTAACTTCCCTATGTGGAATGGTGGCTGTACTGTAGTGACTGATGGAGCTGATTAGTTATAAATTCATGCCCTCGAAAATCCAGATAAATTCCATCTAATAGAAATGATAATCAAATACCTAAGTTTGTATATGGACAAAATTGCATGTCGTTTGGCGGTTGAAGTGACGCTTTCGATAGAGTCCTCAAACTTCGAGGAAAATTCGCTCTGGTTTAGGATTCAACTGAAACATTTTTGGACAGTTCTTGACGAGCCTCATATAAGGACGAAACGAGTTTACCGAATGAATTGTGTCAGTACCTGATCAACTGATAGAGGCTCAAATTCCGAAGCAAATTCGTTCGAGTCAGGTCCTTTCTTGAATAATGACTGGTCAGTTCGCGGAAAGTTCTACATAAGGGCAAAATGTGTCCAATGGAAGACGTCAAGACTGACTTCGGCTAATAAATATATAATCAAATTGTTCCAGTATAATTGAACTATACACACACACACACACACATATATATATATATATATATATATATATATATATATATATATATATATATCCTTATTATGTCCACAGCCTTCAAATATTACTCAGTATATTTCTAATTATGAAGAAAAACACATTAATAACAAAGTGAATAAAGAACCTGACTTAAATATTCAAACGTTTCATCAACATGATTTTCTAATCGACTGACCAAGAATAACAAAATTCAACAACGATTTACTAGTATCTTGGCAAGATCGAACAGGCCCTCGACTAGAATCAAAAAACATTCAATCGTATTGGCAACAAACTGAAGAGGAAATAACAGAGGCGCATACGGTGACAGAAGTTTCCAAACAATATGAGCGTCCGACACTGCAATCAGCACTTGCGCTGTTACCATGTGAAGAATACAAATTTGCGCATCAAGGTGAAACGCTAGACTTCACTCGGACAAATAGCACCCGTACACGTAACAGCGAACAATGCGTACAAATGGTTAATTCTCAAGCCATCAAATCCATAATCACCAGATCTCAGACATCACTTTGCAATACAGCGAGAAGGAACTTTACATGTAAACAGACACACACACAAACAGAAACGCATACACACTTACCAATCAGCCAAAACAAAAGAATAGAAGTAAAAGTAAGTCAGATTTGTTACCACTAGCATAATCAATTGAAAACCCAGAATGTATATAAATGAAAGATTGTTGAGCGATGTTTAGTAATCTCGAAATAAATGGCCTTTATTAATGTGTTTTTTCTTCATAATTAGAAATATATATAACAGTGCAGGTTTAAAGTATTATGTGAGTACGGATGAGGATATCCGAAAAGATTTCTCAAAACATTTATGACATAAACTGAGTTGATGATAAGACTGAAACAAGTATACGCTTGGAAGTTACTAAAGGTTAAAAGTATCTTCTGTGCGAAAATATTTTCGTGATTTTCTTAACGAAATTTCATTTTATACAGAACTTAATTGGTTTCAATTTAATTAATTTAAAGTATGCGATGAACAATACATGAAGATGGTTGCATGTTATGATGCTATGTGGATTATCTTTACCTGATTCTTTGTCTGTTCGGACGAATTTTCCAATTAGATTTGGATTTATTTCTTTTAAAACGAGAGGTTTTCGAATATGAAATATGTTTACGTGAATGCTTTTCAATCAAGTAAAGCTTATTCTAAAATGCGAACATATTCAGCCTAGAATAAATAATAGCATTAATATATTTTATTTTTACAATTAAATAGAATTTATACATAGATTAGTCATGATTGGAAAAATTGTATGAATGATGTATCGTTCAACCAGAAGTCAATTCACAATCAATGTTAAGAAAAAGTACTTTGAAGTTGACATGTGTGTACAGTATACATTGGCTAGTCAATGTTAGGGTTCAGTAGACGCCCAAAACCCAACGTAATATTTTAACACTAGACTTGGTCAGTTTAAGAGTTATATTATTAAACAAAAATTGGTTGCGGGGGCGGTGATATCAATTATTATAATCCAGGTTGCCATCTTGATATAAACTCCAGACCTATTAATTTCTTACATTTTCTAGTATAAACTAAGAATTGTATAGTTTAGAAAAGGAAATTCATCCAGTAGATCAGTTTCGTCCTTATTGGGCCTCATAAAGTCCTGGTCAGATTTTGCCGCGGACGGGGTTCGAAACTGAGCACGTCTGCGTCGATATCTGGTGCTCTAAACAAACAGCCACCCTGCTGCTACAAATTTGAGAATTAAAATTATTTCTGATCACCTATAATTCCGTAAAATCCATAAACTCTGGCCTTCATGGATGTCAGTTATATATTATTATATTATCCACTAGACCGGGTTCGTCCTTATTGGGAATTCATTACGATAAATAATACTATTATCAAGATTGCTATCTTGACATAAACACCTGATATATTAATTACTTCCATTTGCCAGTATAAACTAAGAATATTATAGCGTAGAAAAGACATTTCATCGAAGACTATATGATGTTAGCTTCACCATTGCAGGTTTACACATTCGTCTAAGAGATTGTACCGTCCTACAATCCCACATTCTTCACCCAAATATATATTGGTTAAAGGGCGTCATACCTGCTCCTACTGATGAGTCGCCAGTAAGCACGAAACGAATTTGCATGAGATTATACTTTCCGTTCATGCTGTTTTTAGTTTATCCTTCTGGTCACAATTGAACTAATTTGTTAATAGGTTCGCAACAGCTAATTCATACGTGAAATTCATGAAGTAAACCGGCTTAGTTCTCACTTGGAAAACATCACTTACTGTTCAGAATTTCCCGGAGACATGGTTCAAATCTGGGCATGTCTGCTTCGGAATCTGGTGATGCAACCACTGAGCCACCCTGCTGAACGTTAACTACTATTAATACGACAGAATACTAGAAATTTTATTTTTGCCGATAATAATTATGCCTCCTAGTACTACCTATAAAAATTGGTCGGAAAAATTCCATATATCTTGACTGTCCATATATGTAATATATTTGGAAATAAGTTAAGAGAAGTTGCGCCAAACTGTGGCGGCATAAGCTAAGCTTGTTGTCTATATATAATGGAAAATTTGAGAATAAATAACAGTACATAAAACTGAGAATGCAGCATAGAATTTAGTGCGATTAGAACCTTTTAAATCTAAACTCGTGATGTTGTATTAGTAGCAAGAAATTTGAAAGAATGCTCGCTATGTTAGATGAATTAATGTCCTGATTTTTTAGCAACAGAGAACTAATTGATTATGTAACATTATGTCTTGTCAAATGGATTCGTTAAATCCAGTTTTCGGATTTGTTAAAGACATCAATCACATTTTGTTTAGCCAATCGCAAAGTAGGAAAAAAATTCTGTACATAATAATATGTTTTGCGTTTTCATGGCTACCATCAAAATCGAACAAAAAACTCTGACGAGGACATAATTTAAATTTTCATAATTAATCATTATTTGCGAATGACGCTGGTTATGCCACGATGTGTGAATAAATATATTAAATGAAGCTGGCTTGTCGTATCAGGTCAGAAAGTGGTCGAAATAACTGTAGTTGCCACCCGCAAAATGTGTCGAATCGTGAGTACTACTATTGTTTATTAGTAAAATTAGTGAAATATTCCAGAGCTTATTAAATACAGTTGTTCTCGAATTTCATACATTTTTAAAATAATGTTTTAGAGGAAGATATTGATTACGATTTAAGTTGTTTCGGAGGCCCGATTAGATTTTAGTAAACCATCGATACAAACTGTTTTCAAATATTGAAATCGTTCAAATGCAAATATTACATTTTAAAAGTTCTTTGTTGCAAACTGGAAACACTGTTAATCTACTTTTTCATATAGATTATCTTTTTGTATAAATTTCTTCACTAAATAATTTTTTTTAAATTTTACTGATTTGGAAAATGTTAATCTGTAGATTTGAGGAAACTGAAGCTTGTTAGAATACATTTTGACAGATATAGAACGAATTAAGAATAAAAGTAATTCTATGGTATTTGGCGCTAAGTGGTTGCATTGGAAATGGGGAAAGCAGAAAACAACGCATTACTGAATCTGACCTATTTGATCGATCAACATAATTTGGTTTTTAATGCTAAAAAACATGTGGAAATTAGAAAGAATACGAAAAATAAAGCTCTATGTTGCTTTCATATTGTCGAAAAATATTAGAAATCAATTTCTGAAGTTCATTGTTGTTGGACGACAGGTGTAATTTTGGCCGAAAATAGGTATGAGGTCCACATTCAGATTAAAGTAAACATCAAAATATATGACAAAATAACTTTTGTATTCACTTTCAGAAATAAACTTTTGCGGCAATGAAAATTCTTTATATTGAACGAAAGGGTATTGCAATATAACAATTTAACCATAAAAGTCGTTTAATAAGCGTAATAGACAAAGCATTGACGCTCTTAGTTTGTAGCCGACAATAAAGAAACAAAGTGCACGTATCTGTGCCACATTGCAGAAGAAATCAGATAATTATTTCTGCTGCTGTGTAATACTAATAAAAATTATATGTCACACCCCGTAATGGGATAATTAAACAAATATAATTGATAGGACAAAATAGCGAATAGATATATGCAGTTAAATTTCATGATCATGGGTAACTCCATAAGATTTATAATTTTTATGAAAATTTCGAACAAAAAATATCCACGCGCTTTTAGATTATTTAAGTTGGCAAATTTGTCTTGCAATTCTTATTTGACATAGATAATTTTCCGATATAAATATTGCGAGTCGGGTAAATAATATTAGACAATTAGCTTTAATTTTGGAAGTTTTGAAGTTTATACTTTTATACAAGAAAGCCTAACAACAGTAGTAAGATGTATAATAATTAGAAGGTTATCTCGTTTATTTTATGATATGCGAACCATACAATGCTTGTATACGTCATGAAGTATATATGAATCCTTGCCAGATGATTAAGAAATTTTATCTACTTTGAAGTTTTACATCCCATAAATGAAAATTCGCCTCTTCTGTCAAGCAAATATGTAATTTGCGAAGAAACACTTTGTAATATGGAGAAAATTGGCCTGAAGAGGGCAGCTATTAATGCTTTAGAGTGTAGACAAAATTTTCCATCCGATTTGAACTGATAAATCACGACCGTACTAGAAACAGAAATCCTGCTGTTAAACTGCAATGCAAAGAAATTTTCTGAGGAATTATGAAATGACAATCGTAAAGAACGGTAAAAAATCAGCAAAACCGTTAAGGTGATCATAAATCACATTGATGAACTCATACGAAATAGCACATAAGTAAGAAAAGAAAATTCAACTGGCAAGAGAATCGTCTCAGATATGGTCTTGTCAGTGATTGATTTAATGTTTCCAAAATAACAATTATTTGTCTGTGTAACCCGTTTTAACTAAAAATTCAAGTTTATCGTCGTTATTGGCCGACAGTTAAATTTAAAAAAAAACTAGAACAAACGAATCAATTAATATAACTGAACAAGGACGACTTTAAACCAGACATATGCATGATTAACTGCTTTGCAGTGAAGCCAGGGAAATATTTCAAATACCGAAACAAACAATTGAAGCTCATAGCAACGTTAAAAGTGTGCACAAATCAGTTTTTGAATGTCTAACTCATTCTGGATAATAAAGGTGATCCAGCAAGTGTGCCCCACTGAAATTCTAAGTTAACTGCAAACTTCACAAAGAAAGACAGCAGTTTTTCAAAATGAAACATAATAAATCATGTAATCGGCTGTTCCAAGATGTCTGACTCTGAATACAGCATAAAAGAACAAATATTCTAACTACGACCATTTATCTCGGCACAAGAAATGGTGTTTCTGGCAGGCTATTTCATAATTAAGCGATCGTTGTGTTCTACGATAGCTTTTGTATTCCTGTTTATAATTTTGTTCACGATATTTCAGCTTTCAGTTCCGGAAGTCTTTTCCAAGTGTCTGCTCATATTAAGAATGTTTGGCAAATAATATGTAAATAGGATAGTCTTCTTTACATCAAAATGAGAAACGTCGATTCGTATGACTGAGGAGAACAAAAATCGCTTCTTAAAATTTTTGCTTAGAGGATAAAATGCATGCCTCAGTAAGTGCTCGTTACTGAATTAGGCAGGTAATTTTATCCAATGGCAAGGTAAACAGCGTACTGAAAATTAAGAAGCTATATTCCAAATAAAAATTAAAATCGTCCTCCAAATTACTCTAATCAAGTTTGCGATCTTGGTATAAACACCTGACACATTGTGAACATACATTTTTCAGAATAAATTAAATATTGTATAGTGTAGAAACGGTTTTGCCTTTATAGTTCACCTCACCACGTACTGTCCAAAATTTGCCGCGGGCAGGCATTTGTTTTTCGGAATCTGGAGCTCCAAAAACTGAACCACTCTGCTTATCTAAATTTTGACAGTTTGAAAACTTACAAATGTGTGCCGTGTAGTAGTGTAATTAACAGAGTTGACTGACTTGATAAATCAGGGTGTGACAGTGTAGATACATATTAAAGTGACTGTCTGTTTATTAAAACAAACGATCGTTACTCAAGCGTTGATAACATTTAATTAAATCAATATTGCGATCATGATGGAAACATCAACCTCATTGCGTAACTACATTTGATTTAAATAGTACTAACGTTTGTACATATTTATATTAGAACCAGAGATTGCCTAAAGATCACACTCTTGAATTAAATATTATTTACTGCATAGTTTATACTAGAAATTGCGTGTGTATAATGTCGATGGTGTTTACATCAAGATTTCAAAAGTGATTTAAACAATTTTCTGGTTAATTATCATAATGTTTATACTTTCTTACCTTACTTACTTTACTGCGGCTGACTCCTTTTGGAGGATAAGCCGGCTCCATTGATATCCCGGATTATACCTCTCCATGCCGGGCGGTTGGCAGCCATTTCGGAACATAAAGAGGGCCAATGATGCTCCCAGTGACGTGGACCATAAACATTGCGTAAACCAAGGAGTTCCACGTCCGATTTGATTGTTGCAAGCCATGTCTTCAGTTGCCCACCTCGGCGGCGGCGCCAGTTTGCACATTGACCTGGGTTCAT
>JAQBSW010014512.1:0-11523 GCA_029291075.1 Eudiplozoon nipponicum
AATGGGTCAGGTGTTTATATCAAGACCGCAACCTTGATTATAATAATTGTTATCACCACCCGCGCAACCAATGTTCGTTTAATTATATAAATGTTCATTTCAATACCATTTCCCCATGTAATGTGGTGTCTGTTCAGTAATGACAGATTGGGCATGGTTAGTTGGAACTTTGGGTCTAAATGGATGCCATATGAGCTCCACCTAAAGGAAAAATTGACTAACCAAGTTACATTAGTTAGTATATAACTGAAAATTGTGTGTAGTGTAGTGTGCGGCAGGATAGCTCAGTGGTTAGAGCACCAGATTCCGAAGCAGACGTGCCCAGGTTCGTATCCTGTCCGCGGCAAATTCTGGCCAGTACTTGATGAGTTCCCAATAAGGACGAAACCGGTCTACTGGATGAATTGCCTTTTCTACACTATACAATTCTTAGTTTATACTGACATATGTAAGTAATTAATGGGTCAGGTGTTTATATCAAGACCGCAACCTTGATTATAATAATTGTTATCACCACCCGCGCAACCAATGTTCGTTTAATTATATAAATGTTCATTTCAATACCATTTCCCCATGTAATGTGGTGTCTGTTCAGTAATGACAGATTGGGCATGGTTAGTTGGAACTTTGGGTGTAAATGGATGCCATATGAGCTCCACCTAAAGGAAAAATTGACTAACCAAGTTACATTAGTTAGTATATAACTGAAAATTGTGTGTGGTGTAGTGTGTGGCAGGATAGCTCAGTGGTTAGAGCACCAGATTCCGAAGCAGACGTGCCCAGGTTTGTATCCTGTCCGCGCCAAATACTGGCCAGTACTTGATGAGTTCCCAATAAGGACGAAACCGGTCTACTGGATGAATTGCCTTTTCTACACTATACAATTCTTAGTTTATACTGACATATGTAAATAATTAATGGGTCAGGTGTTTATATCAAGACCGCAACCTTGATTATAATAATTGTTATCACCACCCGCGCAACCAATGTTGGTTTAATTATATAAATGTTCATTTCAATACCATTTCCCCATGTAATGTGGTGTCTGTTCAGTAATGACAGATTGGGCATGGTTAGTTGGAACTTTGGGTCTAAATGGATGCCATATGAGCTCCACCTAAAGGAAAAATTGACTAACCAAGTTACATTAGTTAGTATATAACTGAAAATTGTGTGGTGTAGTGTGCGGCAGGATAGCTCAGTGGTTAGAGCACCAGATTCCGAAGCAGACGTGCCCAGGTTCGTATCCTGTCCGCGGCAAATTCTGGCCAGTACTTGATGAGTTCCCAATAAGGACGAAACCGGTCTACTGGATGAATTGCCTTTTCTACACTATACAATTCTTAGTTTATACTGACATATGTAAGTAATTAATGGGTCAGGTGTTTATATCAAGACCGCAACCTTGATTATAATAATTGTTATCACCACCCGCGCAACCAATGTTCGTTTAATTATATAAATGTTCATTTCAATACCATTTCCCATGTAATGTGGTGTCTGTTCAGTAATGACAGATTGGACATGGTTAGTTGGAACTTTGGGTCTAAATGGATGCCATATAAGCTCCACCTAAAGGAAAAATTGCCGCGATTTGTAGATTTTCTCCTGTGGACTTACGCATTATTTCGTTGGAGTTCAATCTTAGTCCCTGTATACGAAAATATTTAAGCTAAATGGAATATACATATCTAAATGGTGTCTTTATTATGTTTTTCTGTCACGGCCTTTTGTACATTGAATTCTAAATTGATGACATACAACTATATAAATCGTTAGCCGCAATTTACGGGTGACATCTCAATCCCAACACAAAAGCTGGCGAAGCCATCAAGCAGCCACTCCAAAGAGCTAGCTGATGAACTTTCCAACATTTTCACTGTCATGTCGGGGGATCTTTCTGTCTCTACGCAACCATAGTAGTAGCGCTTGGTCTCTGCGTTCACCTTTTTTTATGGGTGAGCTGGCTTCAGATATTTTTACGTATTTCAATAAGTTTTCATCGCCTAAAGTATATCCTGCTGAACAAACAAAAACATAAAAAAGATTGAGCAATGACGAGCTGGAAGCTCTTAAGTGCCGATCTCATTTGCTCTGTTCAGGCAAGGTCAAACTCAAGCGCGACAACATCTTATTGCAAAGTGACCGATGGAGCTACAATCATTCACCCGCCGATCACGATCTTCTTTAACACTAAGGTTACGTTCTCTGGTTGGGCCAATTCCAAGAAAAGATGCATTAATTTTGGGGGTATTTTCGGAAATGTTGCAATACTTTCCCGTGTTAGTAAGACCTTCAGGCTTCGAAGGGTTTTTCATTGAACCAATCCTAATCACGAATCCGCTGACTTTATCTGGTCAACTTCGGCTGCGCCTCGTCGTGGACCAATGAGTTCAGGCGGGGAGCTTATAAATGAACCATATGTTGCTATGACACCCCGGTCCCATCCACTATTCATACTAATTGGGGCCACCTAACCTACATCCTAAGATAAAATTACCCATTATACAAATGTTTCAGCCCAGTGCCTGATCGAGTGTCATACATATACCATGCAGCTACACTCTCCGCCACTATTGTTACCGCCATTCCTGACAGTGAAGACGTTTACACTGTTGTCTTTGCATTGCAGTGACACCAACCATCCACATCTGCCACCCTGTCCGTCGAGTGCTTAGAGTCTTGTATCCCCGAAATCCAGTTTTCAAAACATTTACAGCCACACCCCCGGCTGGAATGGCACCAGGAAGGTTATGATTAACGACAAACATTTGCTACCTATCAACGAGATCCATTACTCTTTTTATCCCACGTTCACGCTCATGTCTGTGTAAGAGCCCGCCTGCTTCATCTAACCGATCAAATAATTCTTCTTCCGATTCATGCTCATAAACAGCAGGTCTCTCCCTCTAAAGGTCATTCAACTACGGGCATTCCTTTCTTCGAACGAGCTAGACACATGCTTGCTCGTGTGAACTTGGCTATTTCCGAATTTGCCCAGCAACAACCTATTGCACATTATTAATTATTCCGTCCACGAAATAGCTGCATATATCTGGTTCTCTCTTATGCTTCAGTGCTTCGCTATCTGATTCATTGGGATTTAAATTTTCCACCTTCCAACTGATGATAATGGACTAAAGTCTACCTTTCTAAATAGCCTAGAGGCGCCCTAATCGATCCATCATTGAGAACACTCGCGGAGCCAAACTTTTACCCACCTACACACAAATGTCTGACTCGTACATTGTTTCTGGTGACCTTAGCCTCTTGAAAGCAAACTTAATTAATCTAACCTCGAAAAACCATATATTGTACCGGATCTTTGTCCAAAATTTGTTACATACGTTCGTGCACTTTCCAACGCATGGCAACAATCAACTTGACTGTATTCTCTCCAACGACGAAGTGATCACCGTAAACACCGTGAGATATCCCGTAAGCTCGATCACTACCAAGTATCCTTCTTTATTCCCCTGTCATCCATTGCTGCAAGGGAGATCATTTAAACAATCAGACGTTTCATTAACTGCAGTCTACTTTGCAATGTCATCACTGTAAATGAAATTATCACATCTGACATATATTATTCAATAATTTTTGTGGCGGAGAACTAACCTATATGAAATTGAGTATTTGATGTCGTGCACCCAGTACGTACCGCCCTATTTTCCCACATTCCTAACCCAAATATATAGTGAGTAAAGGGCGTAATACGAGCTCGTACTGATGGGTCGCCAGTAAACACGAAACGAATGTACACGAGATTATATTTTCCGTTTATCCTTCTGGTCATATTTGAACTAATTTGTTACTACGTGCGCAACACCTAATACACAATAACATATCTTCTTTTTTATCATGTCTATAACGCATTATCAACTCGCTTAGTCTTCGTCACTTTCATTCAGCTCATACGGACCTCAAACAGGTTAAACACATTTTAAGGTAAGTAATATTCTAGCTAGGAACTGCGGAATTCTTCATTCACGCATCTATTTACCATGACGTATCGAAGATCTTATTCGCCACAGGATAAACATGTAAGCAGTTAGTATAAAGAGGCGCATTCGATCGACATTCAACTCTCGTCGAAAATTCGCAACTGTAAAATAACAGTTGTTACATAAACTAAATGAAACGAAAATTGACTTCTCTGGCTCTACCGATAACAACTCTGCTGACGAATATCTATGTTTTCTTTTAGATAGCTATACCACATCATCTCTTTCGATAGTGGCGATCAATAACGCTGACTGTTGGAGCTTGAATGAATTCCACATCTCTCCAGCCATAATCGTCCAAGATATCAAAGTCATTAAATCCAAACCTCAATTTGACCAGTATGCAGTCTACGCTGACATGATTGCTCGGAGTGGGAACTTCGTATGTCTTCTTGCCAGGCATATTCTACTACTCGCACAAGTTGACATCCTACTATTCTCTGGAGCAAATTTCCTCTCGCTTTCTGAAACGGGTCTTCTCTCTCGGTCAGGATTATCGAGAGTGCGTCCCACTTTCTAATCACCTACTCATGCGGCTTAGTCGTCATATAAAGGTAATCTCCTGTGTATACAAGGACTGAACGAGCCTTCATTTGTCACATTTCTCTTAACCTCGCCACCCATATTTCACGCGTAATTGTAAGTTCTCAACCCAATCCGACCATATCTCGAATATATTTACTAAAATATACCTTTTTAATATGGCCATGTTTTTTTCAAAACAACTACTCGCGAAGATAAGGAACTACCACAAGATGAATTTAAGGCAGATAATCTTCATTTAATAAATTGCTCATAGACACCATGGTCTGGAAATGCAATCTGTTACTATCACACTCGAAGTATTCCCGTTGGTTATTTAAAAAAATACAAATAGCTCTTAACCCGGCGCTAGTAATGGAAGAGTATTATTCGGGATCCTCTCCAATTCTGTTGATAATCCTTTCTTCGATTTCAGCTCGAACGGATTCTCATCGGACTACTAAAAAAATCTACTATTTGTTCCCCATGCGTTCATCAATCGTTATGCTACACAAATGATGCCCACATTCTTCCATCATCTGAATTTCTTTACTATACTGTGAATCAAAATTCAGTCTTTTTCAAGAATCCATTCTATTTAATACCATCATAGTCAAACATACTTTTTGTTTTGGTCATTATGTGGAGCTCTACTACGACCGGTACTTTTGTTACCCAGCTTGCACTAGCTCCATTGCTGTATTTACTGATAAACAACTACCAATCACTGTTTTTCTTATAATCCTACTTTGAAGTTGTACATTGATCCTTTCGACTGCCAGGTTAGGTGGTCTTTGTTACCAAATAAAGATTTATTATTCATATATACCGAAATTATCAAGCGGGTGTCTTATTCAGTATTTACATAAAAATGTTTATGAAATCATATTGCGTTATTGAACATATCAAAATTATTTTTTCGTCACTTTGATGCTATGTTTTAACTCTGTTAATTCGCGTCTAAAAGAATATTTTCCAAAAGTAACTTATGAAATAGTTTCTCGATAAACAGAAATTTCTGTGTTATTGAAAAAAATACCGCCTTGCCTAACAAAGGTATTATTTACTGCTAACACGACATCCGTTCCTGGAAGAATAAAAGGAAGATTTAGTATATCACAGAAATATCATTTTAAAATATGTAAAAAATATCTTTATTAAATTAGTGATTTTCTATGCAACTCATAAAGTGTGTAAGATTTGAAATTAGCTCATGATTATTATTTTCGGATTTGTCCGCTTTGAATTTTGTTGATAGTTTACTGTCAATGATTACAAACTTATTATCAGTAGATAACTTCCAGCCACGACTTCGTGCAATATCAACTATTTCGTCCCTTTGTGTAGCCATGTCTTGACACATGTGTTCAATGGCTACACTTGAGTAGACTAATTCAACTGACGATAAATATTTTTCTTTTTGTATTTGACATAGCTTTTCTACAAGAAATTTTAACGAAGATTTAACAGTAGAATCAGCTGCAAGTTGTTTGCATTGGAGAAAAAATTCAGATAAGTTCTTCTTCCAGAGTAAACATCCCAGACTCCATAATAAGCAAATGGATTCACAATGTTTAATGTGTGGCGGCATTCGCTTGTACAAAAATTTTGCAGACAAGAGATCATTTTTTAGCAGGTAAAATCCCAAATACATCGTGTAAAATTCACCAGGGGTTTCCATATTAGGCAGCTTTATCCAATTAGCATCATTCATAAGAGAGGCAAAGTTGCTAACCTCAAAATTTTCTAATTCGGCTAGTTGCGTATTTATCACAGTCTCATCTAGATTGTCAAACATCTTAATATTGTTAACGGGGTTATTAAATGTTTCCTTAATTAATATTTACACAACAGGGATTGCATATCAAGCGAGCACTTGAACGGAAAACAGAACTCAATTACAATTTATATATTAAATAATAGATTTATTTTATTTATTAAATTATTGTTTGAACATTTTGACAATAATCAAAAGAAGAATTTTCCAAAGAATCTTGAATTTAAAATTTAAAAGCACTTTTGTACATGCAAAAAATTTAAAAATAATCTTAATAAAAACATAATCTAACCCCACCAAAAGTCAGTAATATTCCATCTGATTTTGGATGACGCTTCATTTTAAAAGTCATGAAAGCAGTAGAACTTGATGGACCTAAAAGAGGATCGGTGTAAATTACAGTTTGATTTGTAACGACACAAAATCATGCCGACATATTGCGTAAATTAAATTCAATTTTATTTACGTTTCACCAATGAGAAAAAAGCGAAATTCGTCGTTTCACCAATAGTGTGCAAGTAGACATGGCATGCTATTTAAGCACGGCAATTTACCATGCAAGTCAGTTGTCGCATTTGCATTCTGCTTTGCGTTACGCGTGTGCGTTCTGTCGGCTGTCAATACCTACGCTGGTGATTTGATAGTTTCACCAACAATTGGCTACATCGTGACTCATCTTGTTGCGGTACAACCAGCGAGACGAGCCAATTAATTGCAGAACCTGAACGACGTTATCCACATCGTGATTACAACTCTACAATGGGAGCAACAACAACCAGAGTCCACCCAAGGCTCCAGGACATCTTCACACTCTGAATAATTCAGGAGAACGCACGACCAGGCCCTCTTAAGGGCCACCCTATCAGTAACAAATCTCTATTCAGAGCACCTTAACCGAGTTTGTAACGTCGTACGGCATTTACTTGAAGCCGGGGCGTTTACAAAATTGGCGACCGCGCCAGGATATTGATTATTGTTCTGATTTTTTTTGGTATAAATAAAATTGACTTCCTTTTTCATTTATTTGGAATAAAAATGGATTAACATTGGCGTTTTCTTTACCCTAATCGTGGTCTTCTGGGAATTTTGTTGGGTATATATTCGTGGATTTGTGTTGAATTTTTTTTTGGGATATAATAATAATAATACATTGGCATCAAAGGCCAACGGGGCCTCTGTTCGTCTTTCCTACGTACAAAGCGGCACCGTACGTACTGGACAGGCTAAATTGCGGATAATTTCAATTTTGGAAGCAGTCACTGTGACGTGTTTTGTTCTGCGCTCATTCAACTGCGGAAAAGAATAATACATTGGCATTAAAGGCCAACGGGGCCTCTGTTCGTCTTTCCTACGTACAAAACGGCACCGTACGTACTGCGGATAATTTCAATTTTTGGAAGCAGTTACTGTGACGTGTTTTGTTCTGCGCTCATTCAACTATGGAAGCTTTTTGTGGGTAAGGTTTCGTATATTTATATATTTTCATATTGCTTATAAATTTATGCTTTTAAGATCCCGTTAGATTGTTAGAATGTCAGGTCCAATTTTCGATATTGATGTTCCTGTTTGGGATGGAGATAGTGAACTGTTCTTTATGCGCGTAAACACCGCTTTCTCCCCGTTTCCTGATTATGACAGTCATCAAAAACTGTCGAAGGTTTTTGCTAAACTACCTTCTGAATTGCAGCGACGGATTTATCCTAAGCTTAAGGCCATTAGGAAGCTACCTAATTCCATTTTGGGCCTACAAAACGAAGTAGAATCCTTGCTTGGGCCCACAGAGACTGAGCAGATAATAAACAAATATGCGCAGTTAGACATGCCAAACCTTAGCCCCATCGGAATACTGGGGGAATTACGGAAACGTTGGTATAAAACCAACATTTCTGACCATGAGGCTAAGGTTGTTTTTATTAACAATCCTCCCCAAACATTAAAACTCTTTGCCAGACAGCTCCCCAACACTCTCTCTATAGATGACTTATCTGAGAGATGTGAGGTAGAATATAGGGTTTTGGAACCCAAAGTGAATCCATCATCCTTTTCTTCACCCCGCAAGATGATAGACTCTCTTCTTTAGAGAGGACAGTGGCGAACATGGCTAGAGTTCTAGAAGGATTGGCCATTACCAAATCCGAGCTAAATCAAGTGAATGCTCGACCCAAATTCGTACCTAAGCTCAATTATAACGGTAGGCGGCGATCGAGATCTCCGCAATCCTTTAATAAATATGTCCCAAAGAACTGGTGTTATAACCACCAGAAGTTTTTTATTCACGCTAAGTCTGTCTTTGTTGTTCCGAAGAATTTCCGAATGAGTGCCAATTTCCACAGCTGACGGAAAGGACAACAGACCGCAGGCACAATGGTGCATCAGTATCGGGAAACGTCTGGCGCAGGAAGTAGAAGACCGTACTTTCTGCACATCAACGACATCAACGGCGCTACAGGGAAAAAGCCAACTACAATCCGACATCCCTGTCGACTCTTTTCGTCCACGTTGAATTTTTCACAAAGAGAGCCAAACAGACAACGCCGGTCGCAATCACCAGCCTACTTGTTTGCATGACCCGGCCAAACAGCCCACCGAGCTTCTGCACCTCCTTGATTTCAAAACTGGCGAAGAGTTCATCGTAGACACAGGTGCGGCAGTCTCATTACTCAAGGGTGATTCAATGGCCGAGATGTCGCTAGGCGTTCTTCTCGCAACAGCTACAGGCGAGCCCATTCCAACATATGGCTGCCGGTACCGCACACTCAACATAGGTCTACGACGTAAATTTTCCCACAACTTCATCATTGCCAAGGTCTTACATAATACAATAGGCATTGATTTCCTTCTAAAATTTCGGCTCATTGTTGATCTTGCCAATCAAAAGATCATCGACCCCTCCACTGGACTTGAGCAACATTTTTGGGCACTTGCCTCCGAGCGTTTGGAGTTACAGGTCATTCAGCCAACCCCAGTGCATCATTGAGCAGAGATATCAGCAGCTCTTCAAAAATAAAAATCGCTTTTCGATCTTAACAAGTCAGAGCTACGAGTCTCCAACACGATGCATCATATCGTCACAGAAGGACAACCTATTGCACTCAAGAAGCGACCACTGGCTCCTGCTAAGTTGAAAGCTGCCCAAGGAGAATTCTCAAGGCTTTTGGAAGAGGGAATCATCAGACCATCGAAAAGTTCATTGGCGTCACCACTGCACTTAGTCTCAAAATCAAACGGATCGTACAGAGCCTGTGGAGACTACCGTAAGCTAAATTCAGTGACAAAATCTGATGCATATCCTATTCCAAATATTAACACTTTACTTAAAAAACTCAACAGCAGCAATTTCTTCTCAGTGATTGACCTCAGATAAGCCTACCATCACATCCCGGTAGCACCAGAGGATATCGAGAAAACTGCAGTCATCACAACATTTGGCCTTTTCGAATATCTTTACATGCCTTTTGGACTTAAGTGTGCTACTCAGACATTTCAAAGATTCATGGACAACATACTTCGCGACGACTCTGCTTATTATATGCCATATCTCGATGACATTATGGTATTCAGTCCAGATCTAGAATCTCATGCGAAGCATCTACGAAATGTCCTCTCACGCTTATCCAACCACGGACTCAAGATCAACTGTGACAAGACGCAGATTGCAACTACATCCGTGGACTTCTTAGGGCATCGTATCACGGCCCATGGTATTCAACCGTTGCCGTCAAAGACGAATTCAATCAAGAATATCAAGTCACCAAGGACTGTGAGCGAGTTGCAGAAAATCCTGGGAGTACTAAACTATTATCGCAAGTTCCTTCCGGGCCTTTCAAAACAACTTTATCCTTTGTGCAGGCACCTGCGGAACCGAAAAGGACTTAGCAAGAATTCCATCATTGCTTGGTCATCCGAAGACGAGGAATTACTTCGACTTGCCATCAACTCGTTAGCAAATGCCACAATGCTAACTCATCCAGATTTTGAAAAGCCATTTCTACTCACGACAGATGCTTCTGAATTCGCTATTGGAGCCACGTTGGAACAAGAGATCGACGGAGTTCGGAAGCCTATCAGTTTCTACTCGCGTACTCTCCAACCAGTAGAAACGAGGTACGACACTTTCGGCCGAGAACTTCTCGCCATCCACGACGCAGTGCGCCATTTTATCAGCATCATTGGCAGTAGCAGATTTGTTGTTTTCACAGATCATGCACCACTAGTTAGCGCACTTCGAAACGCAACTTCATCTATCGCCAAGTACCCTGCCAGAGTGGAAAGACAGCTTTCTCGTCTAAGCGAATGGCAATTTGACGTCTTTCACGTCAAGGGCAAACAGAACTTCATTGCAGATGCCCTGTCTAGGCCAGACGTCTCTCTACAACCACCTTCGCCGTCACCATTCACTGTCAACTCCGTGGCACTCAGTGAACCTGCACTAACGCCAACTCTCCTGCGAACTGAACAACGCGGTGGCATTCACATTCAAAGATCAATAGCCCGTCACCCAACCAAGTTCATATGCCGTCTGTGGGAAGGCTTACCAATTGTTTACTTCACGGGTACGCAGCCCAACAAGCCAGTTCTGCCGACCAGCCTTCAGAGAAAAGTTTTCGATTCAATTCACTCAATTTCTCACCCAGGAAGCCAAGCGACTGTCCGACTTCTTACAGATCGTTTCTGGGGTCACAGACTTAGGCAGAATGTTAAACGATGGGTCTCAGAGTGTGCTATTTGCCAGAAAAATAAGATCACACGACACCTCGTTCTAAGTTGCAACAATTTCGAACTACTTCTCGCCTAGCCATCGTCCACATCGACATAGTTCATCTGACAAAGGTTCAAGGTTTCAGCCACCTTCTAACTATGATCGATAGATTTACACGGTGGCCTGCGGCATTACCTCTTGGCACCATTTCTGCAGACGAAGTAACTAACGGTTTTATCTCTGCATGGATATCCAATTATGGTGTTCCCAATGAGGTCATCACGGACAGAGGCACTTGCTTCTCATCTGATCGTTTCAAAACCACCTTGCGGTACATGGGATGCATCTTACGCCAGACGACTGCCTACCATCCCCAAGCTAATGGCATGGTAGAGAGAATGCATAGGGAACTCAAAGCAGCTTTGGCATCCTCGTCCATTAATGGCAACTGGGTCGATGCACTACCTTTAGTTCTGCTTGCCATGCGTTCCCGCACTCGTGAATCCATTAAAACGTCTGCG
>JAQBSW010014513.1:0-11520 GCA_029291075.1 Eudiplozoon nipponicum
ACGAAACGAATGTGCATGAGATACTTTGTTCATGCTGCCTTTTGGTTTATCCTTCTGGTCACAATTGAACTAATTTGTTACTTGATCTGCAAACCTGACATACTTGCATATATATTAATTCTTCGCAACAAACAGTATTAAACAGCAACTTGTTGCTTGTGTTGTGCCAATGGTTGAGCCTTTGGTGAACAAGGCAACAGAGTCACTAATTCTATTTGTTGTTCTACTCCTGTTTTCAATCCTTTTCTTTTGGCACTGAAAGGCTGAAACACTGCAAGGTGTTTCTCGATGATATCGGCAAAGTCATGTGCAACCGTTGGACAGGGTAAAAGAACTGTTCTAACTGGCGATATGTTAGACTGAGTAGTGTTAACACCCCTATGTCTTCTGCGATAGTCCTAGCTTTAGGATCTAATGTTAGTTTGAAATGTGTCAAGAAATCCATCCCAATGATATCGTCCTTGACATCGGCTACAAGAAAGTTTCATGTAAAAGATGATTTCTGACCTAAGGTCACCGACATTTCTTTCATTCCCTTGACTCCTATCAGACTACCATTTGCGGCCTATAGATGATAATCAAATGTTATACAATCTGCTTCCACCACGTCTGACCCAACTATGCTTACTTCAGCACCCGTATCGATAAGAAACTCCAGTCCAGTTAATTCATCTTTAATAATGAATTTTTTGCTGGATAATCCGGCAATGATTTCCAGATCTCCGATTAAGAAGAATCCGACTCTCTTGCCTTCTTAATCGGTGCTATTTGATCTTGTCGCATCTTTTACTTTTGCCTTAAGTATGACTTTTAGTGGCATGTCTGGGAGTCTTTGCAATGGAACCCCCCATACGGCTCCTACTTGCGGGGGTTTAATCCTTTCCCCGGTGATGGATTCCTCTCTACCGGTTTAGTGCTTCCTTTCCATCTGGATCCACCTAACCGCGGGCATATGCAATTCTCACCTTGGCACTTTGCACTTCGTCCGTATTTGCAATGTGCCTTACACCGTCCGCGTGGCTCATTGAAGCGCTGATAAGAGTGGTTCCTTCGACGTCTATTATTTCTGTCCTGACTCTGAAGTTGCAAAATGTCTCGACGTATACTAGCAACTTCTCTACATAAGTAACGCAAGGTTTCGGTATCTGCCCTAACTGGCTGCAACATGACAGAATCTGCCGTTACAGCATGTACATGTGGTTCCTGCGGTTTATACACTCCGTCTAGCCCTCTGAGTTTATTTGGCCAATCAACATTCATTGTTTTAAATACTTCTAATGTGGTTCTAAGCCTGGATGGTAGCTCAGCTGTAAAAATATTATTTACCACATCTCTAGATATATTGTACCTGGAAGCTTTCGTACAAAGGCGTTCGTATAACTCTGATGGTGGTTGACGCCCCATCTTCTCCTGGCGTAATAATTCACAAATTTGTGCCGATCTTCCAGGCTGATATCTCTGTTGAATTTCGGTCATTTATAACTCAAATGCATTGTACGGTTTTTCTTCCACAGTTCTGTATGTAAAATTTTCCAAGGCGTTTCTCAATAGGGTTGACGATATGATAAGCGCTAAATATCATTTGGGCGTCCTCGACCCAACTTGAGTGTTTTTCAGATTTATATGGCGGTAGACTGAATATTCTTGGACTGGCGCGGTCACTATATTTTGTAGAGGCTCCAAACCTATTGTTATCTGAGAACCCCATATATGCCAGATCGTTTTCAGTCCTTAATTGTATTATTGAATCTGACACGCTAGTATTCCCATTCACATCTATCAAATTCATTCCTGCCATAACTTGAGCTAATTTGCTAGTGTCCTCAAACTTAAGATTAGCTTCCATGTTGATCGTACCTAATTATTAATTTGATACTTAATGTTAGGCAATCGGGATGTGAAACCTCTTAACGTTACAAAACACCCGAACAAATAACCTGGAAAGAAATAGACGTGAAAAACAGAATTATTAACCTCCCTGTTCCAGATCGTCCCCAATATGTGTTAGCAGGAATATACTGTGGAAATCGAGTAAACGTAAAATGGAGGAAATGAAATAAATGCAGATCGCCGAGGAAATAACAACCAGCGACGTACAGACAACCGAAACTAAAACAACGCACAATTCAAAGTATATGTACTGTCAAGTATTTAAACAAAGAATATTATGGAAAATAAACGAATAATTTCTTTTTAAATAAAATTCGTTTCAATCAGCCAAGGTGGTTTAAATTTAACAATTATTGTCACTTTAATTTTGTTGGAGGAAATATCTTCCTACACAGTGGTATCTCTGAATTCCACAGTGCTCCGTACTTAGCTCTATACTTTTCAATTCGATTTATCCCTATCATCAGCTCACAACCTTTAACACAAATGATAATTCTTTACTTGGCAACATACTACTTGGCACGATAATTGAAAATACCAGGGTACAAATCAGAAGGAGGATTATGCACAAATGAGAGAAGCAGTGAATATCAACTGATAATCTTTAATGATATTGATGGGACTGGTACAAGATGGATATGACATTTACTGCCTGCTGACTATAGCAGAGCCCCATGTAGATACCAGAAGAAGGTATGTTTGACTTGGATAATATCGGCCAAAATGGATTCTCGAAAAATGGCGCAATCTAGATTTTCAACAGAGCTCAAAACCTCTATTTAGTGCGACGAGTGCGCTTCACTTGTATAGAAATTCAGGTATTGAACATGTTGTCTGGTGAAGATCCGTTGTTCCTAAATTAGACGAAAGCATATTTAGACATAATGATAATTAAACAAGTATTTTTCAGCAAATGGCGCGGAAATAATCCTGGATTATAACTAGCGTCAAGCCAAGAACTGTAAATGTCTCAATTAAGACCCGATGAATTACGGTTATCAACGGAACATGATACGCTCCAAATCCGTGTTATCTCTGTGGAAGTTATATAAAAAAAGGCAAATTAACCGTATTCTTTAATCCATCGCATGGCAGTGATCTTATCTGTCTATATTGCGCGTGACATGTGAGTGACGATGGAATGATAAATTCGATAATAGAGGTTGCCCTTATGTGACGACTAAATCATAGTAGATTATTAGAAAGGGGGAAGCGTTTTCGATATCTTTATCTAAGAGGGAATACGCGTTTCAGAAAGCGAGAAGCAATTTTCTGTAGGACTTATGTCCCATCTCTATCATCGCGACTTCTACCAAAGATTTGGACAGAATTCCCTATAATGAAATCTTTCCGTTTTTATTAAATCATGAACCCGTGTGCTCTTTTGGGAGCTCTTAATCTAGCTAGCGTCCTAAATAACCGATGTTCCTTCAGTTGATTTATCTTTATTAACATTCTTCGAAATGTTATCTTCAATTATTTTTGTTCCATTTTATCTTTAATTAGAGTTACATCATTTTGGCTACGAATAATTTTATGTTATCCATTAATCTTATTTGCTTATCATTCCATCGATTTATCTCTACCGGAACCGCCTAAAATTTTCTGTAAAATAAATGTCCTATGATGGATTTACTTTGGTCGAAACCACAGAAATTTACCCTTCACTTAATGTAATACAATTGGTTAATCTTTAATGACGTCTCCGAAATTATCTTTTCAATTAAATTTGTATAATCTGGTTGTCTTTAATGAGAGCCGCATCATCTTACCTACAATTAATGTGATCCGGTCGAATATCTTTGGCGGAGACCCCCAAAATTTACTCTGAAATTAGTATATTGGAATTTCTTAATTTATAGTGACATCCATCGTCGTTTTTTATTCATTTATTTTTGTACGTTCTTGTTAGCTATAATGAGAGCCGCAAGATTTTGTCTGGAATTAATTTACGAGACTATCCTTATGTTCTACCCCTAACATTGTATGGATAATTGATTTTCATGCCATGCATTTCTCTTTAACGACAATTGGTGAGATTGCCTAAAACTAATTGAGTTCAATAGAGCTTTCTTTATCGAATACCTCTAACGTGTTCCCTAAAGTTAATTAACTATAATCCATATAGTTTTAGGGATGTTCTGTAATATTTTCGATCTTGTGATAAATATAATTTTTTATCTTTGGCACAATTTGCCACCTTTTATCGTTTATTTAATTCATACCATAGATTTATCCTTAGATGCATCACTCAAAATTTTCTCTTGAAGTAATTCAATAATAGCGACATTTTAGTGGCAGCCTTTAACATCTATTTCACTTAATTTAATACTATCAATTTAGATGTAGCGATAGCCTGCAACATTATGTCTGTATATAATTTCATGTCATCGATTTATCTTTGGAAATAGCTTGCAGAATTTTCTCTCCATTTAATTTACAACCTTTGATTTATCATTCGCGAAAGTCCGCCATACTTTCTCTATAATTAATTTCATGCAGCCATATTATCTTTTGTGACAGCCCCAAAATTCACTCTAAATTTATTTTACTAAAGTCGGTTTGTCTTATTGCAATGCCTCCAACATTTTATCGACGATCGATTTTCATGCCATCCATATATCATTAGCTGTTGTCTAAAAAAAATTCTCAGGAATTATGAACCAACCTCTAACATTTTCTGTAAAATTAATTTTATTCCGTTGGTTCATCTGTAGTGACACCCGCCAAAATTTTATCTGCAATAATTTTGACTCCATCTGTTTATATCGCCAATAGTTTGTCCAAAATTAATTTAATTAAGTCGATTTACCTTTAGAGGAAACCCGTAACATTTTCTATAAAATTAATTAGATAAAATCGGTTTATCTTTAGCTAGAGGTCGTCACATTTTATCTATAATTGATTTAGTACAATCTTTATTTCTTTGGTGACAATTCACAAATTTGTCCCTACAATTAATTTACTATCATCAATTAATCTTTAGTGACAGTGCTTAGCTTTTTCTTTAACATAAATGTGATAGAATCGATTTGTCTTTAGTGTCAGCTCGGAAAATTTTCTCTAAAAACAATTTAATAACACATTTATATTTGACAGCAACCCTCAAATTCTAGACTATACTTAAAGATTTCGCAGTAAGAACAAAACAAGTGTACTGGATGAATTGCATTTGTTACCTGATGCAATGTTTAGTCTATGCATACGATATATATATATATATATATATAATCAAAATCTTTCTCTTAGGCTTTAACTCAGTATATATTACAGAAATGGTGGAGTGTCTGCCATATATTGTCAGATCAGAGTTGGCAAGTTATAACTTCAGGTATTAAGATATTCGAATTTGTTCTACCTAAATAAAAGGCTAACCAGAAGCATAAGTTGGTATATGACTTCAAATTGCGTGTAGTACACCGCAAGTGTAATTCAATGGATAGGGTACAAACCATGAAGCATACGTGCCCCTGTTCGAGTCCCGTCCACATGCAAATTGTGGAAACCGATCTACTCGATGAAATGCTTTTTCTTATACTGGCAATATATTTAGCCATGCATGCATATACATTAAAATATGCTTATCCATAAAATACTTTTACGTCAGAAATATAAACAGCGAAGTATATTATACGAACTTGCTTTGAAAACTGAGTCAAATATGCTATTATGACGAATTATAAATTTCATTAAATTCTTCTTTCTACCTTTAATTTAAACAATGGAAGTATTTACATATGATTTATTGTAAATTGTGTTTAAATGTTGATTTAGCTTATTTTTCTATTTGGTAAGAGAGTCGATTGTATTAATTAAATTTACTCCAAAATATGCTTACCCATAAAATATTTTTACTTCCGAGTTATAAACTGCTTATTATAGTTTACGAATTTGCTTTGCAAACTGAGTCAAATATGTTATTATGACGAATTATGAATTGCATTAAATTCTTCATTCTAACTCTCATTTTAACAATGGAAGAATTCACATAAGACTTATTGCAAATTGTGTTTAACTGTTAGCTTAGCTTATTTTTCTAATTGGTGAGAAAGACGATTGTATTAATGAATTTTACTCAAAATATAAACTTAGTTTTTTTTCTTCTATTAATCTGAAAATCAAAACGAGTGTTAACATATATATTTTAACGAATATTTATTTCTTTTTTGACATTTCTAGAGCTTTCAGTCTTTTGGATGTCGTTCATGGTTTGATACATATTTTGTACAATCCTGGCTTCGATAGCGTTCTTAATAGTTCTTTTCGACTGGAATCAGGCCAAGATCCTGGGAAATTTATTGCGCGCGCTTTAGCGGGATTCAAAGTTAATGGCGCTGCATATCCACCAAATGAAGAGTGGTGTTCGTGGGCCAAATCTGCCGGTGTTTTCCCGGAAGACAATGACGATAATGTAAATGTTTCAAAAAATAATTTTATCGTATTATATGGCTATTTGATAAATATTTATTCAGCAATAAAATTATAAATAGTACGTCTGTGCATATTATTTTCATAAAGAAGTGTTAAATGCGAGGCACAAACTTTTAAACACAAGTATTAAATCGCAGGAGCAATTTGAATCTAGTCGCTAGGAGCAATTTACAACTGGTTTTTGGAGATTTCACTCTTCAAGTTGTGATATAACACAATTAAAGTATAAAAAAATGTGCAAGATTCATTTTTTCTCTGAGGGCCAGCACGAAAGAATAGAGCAGGCAAGATTTGCTTTAGGGTTAAGTTCCGCAATTACGCTCTTTATTTATCGAAGTCTTTCTCCGTCTCCTGAGAACGTTCTAAAGTTTTGTGTTAATATAGCATAAACACAGTATATTTAAAAATATGTATTTCGCTTTGAATAGTAACTTAAATTTGTTTGTAAAGAAGATTGTATATTAAAAATCAGGATTAATAATCTTAATTAAACTGTAAAAGCAACTTTGGGCAATGTACAGTGTATGCCGGTTCTATGTCAGAGCTTCGTCTGAAGAATAATAAATTGAAGACATAGGTTTAATTAGAGCTGTTATCGGGAAATGCAAAAAACCCGAAATGTTCTTTAAATCAAGGTTGTGAGCTTGAATTAAATACCGATCCCATTGTATTTAACCAGTCGTCGAATAACAGCGAAATTACGGTCTGTTGCACGTACTAGTTTTGCTATATTGTTTAACGACTGGATAAATAACATTGGATTGGTGTTAACTTCAAACTCGCAAACTTGATTTAAACAATTGTTACCTCCACTCGCGCAATCAATGATTGTTTTATTATATAACCTGAGATGTTTATTTTTCCGATTGCGAGGTTATCAGTTGGAATGTTAATTTACCGAAGGATTGTATTAATGGGAATGTATTACAACTTCATGACATTATTGAATAATAAATGGTCGCCTAATTCGTTAAATGCTTCACTTGATCTAGACCAATCATCCTAAAGTTGTCAAATAGAACTATAAGCACATAATCTGAAAAACTAATGAAGAGAAAATTTGTCATCTTAGTTAAATTAGTATTCAACGCCCAAAAAATCGTCCAGTAATCAAAAGAAATCCTCCAGAAAATGTGACTAGAGGCCAGGTTTCACTAGCGTATAGTAAGACTGGGCACGACCTTTAGGGCAAAGTGAAATATTCGCGTTTCTCCATAAATGACGAAGGTTCGAGAAAGCTACTCTAGCTTTCGCGATCCGTATTCTCACCTCGTCGGACATATTGCCTACGTTATTGATAGAGCTCTCAAGATATGAAAACCTGTCGACTATGTCAAGATCTTCATTCTGCAGTCGCAACGTTGGAGTGAGTGGTGGGTGATCCTGTAACAGTATCTTACATTTAGAGGGTGCGAATTTCATACCGAAAGACGGAACAACGTTTGTCTATCTATTCAAAGTGGCCTGGGCAGGATACTGATTATCGAATACTAGTACGATATCGTCCGCATAGTCAAGATCGACTAGTTTATCGCCAGGGAGAACTTCAACTGCAGCATCCTGAATGTGTCGGAGAGTGTTGTTCATAATAGCATCGATTATAAAATTAAACAAAAATGTGGAAATTAGACAACCTTGACGAACACCACTGCTGGTTGTGAAGTTATGCGTTAATTCGTTGTAGAGCTTAACGCGACGAGAAGTATTTGTGTAGAGAGCTCGTATAATATTAACAACTGGCGGTAGTTTTGTTATGTTGTTCTATGACTGGTTAAATACAATGGGATTGGTGTTTACTTCAAGCACGCAAACTTGATTTAAAGAATTGTTACCACCACCCGCGCAATCAATTATTGTTTAAATTGTATTAGAATTTTAATGTTGAAAATCTGCGGCAATACTGTGGTGGTTTGTACACGTAGAATTCCGATTAATAGATAGTCGATCACGTATGACTAGTTGTGTAGCAACAAGAACTTTAGAGTGACTAAAATCCAAGTGACTATGTGACACAGCGTGATGAACGCAAGTACAGAAGTCTGTGTCGCCAAACAGTTAAGTAGAGAGAGCAACAGTAATCACGCGTAGCGCACAGGACGTAAATGTCAAGCGTGTGATGATGCATGACAAATGCACCGTGATTATATACTCGTGCAAGCGCAAGGTCGGACGCCATTGGCTAGCGGAAAATTTCGCCTATTTTGATTGGTACCGCGTAATGAAATTTGATTTTCTTTTAGGCAATATGTCTGCGAATTGATCTGAACCGTTACAATGCTTATAATTATTTAAACAAACGATAATAGATTGTTTTTAGAAAGATGGCCTCATTTACGAAAATGATAACTATTCGTAATCTAACTTTACGCATATCAATAAACATGACTGATAAACAGAAAATAGTGTCCTGAACATACAAGAATAAAATAACCCTAAACATAGTCGAGCTACACACAATATAACACACACACACATCGCCTATATATATATATATATATATATATATATATATATATATATATCAGTATTAAATTAAAATGGCATCAGGTATGAAAGTCAATTCATCCAATAGAACACTTTCATCTTTATTAAGAGTTCTTCAAATATGTCTGGTATTTACGTGCAGTGGACTCGAATCGAGCATAAATTCTTAGGAGTGTGACTATCTACTGCGCCACCTGTGCCACACTGCACGCAATTTTAAATAATACCACATTTTGCTCACTAGTTAGACTTTCCTTGGTGTTGAATATATTTAGAATCGCTTTAGATGTGAAGTTCTAACTAGTCACCGCCGATCTATAATTATATAACAGACACCATGTCACTTGTTGCGTAGTCGTGCCTTTTGATGATAATTTACTTCAGAATGTCAAGTTTTTCTCAATCGAAGTTCATTAAGCAACAATGCTGCATAAAGAAGGATTCATTTCATTTGGAAACTGGAGGACTATTTGATAACTGCTTCGCAATAGCAAGAACTTGCATGCATGAAACAGGTGTTAACATACTTCAATTTGAAAGATTTCATCCAAAAAGCTAGCCACGTAAGGCGTAATTGTCAAAAATTGGGTTTTTCAATTGGATGATTTTAATGGTCGTGAAAATGTTTTCTACGATATTGAATAATTTTTTTCAGAATTTTGCCGATCAGGTGATTGAACTATTTTTCTGTAGATTTTGTTATTAATGGCGACTTTGTATTATAAATAGACAAGTCATTAATTTGAAAAATGCTGATGTCATTGTTTGGTTATTATAAATCAGCATGCCATGTAGTAGTGTGGTATGCCTAAATATCTAATTCCAAAGCTGGTTTTCAACTGCTGTTGTCGACGCTGTGTAATATGTTTGCTTACTCCGCAGATTGTCTAGCTGATGCGTGTTCTTACCATACATGTACGTGATAGACTTTTGGAGATTGAAAGGCGTTTCTTTAAATGTTTATATGGTCCGAATCATTAAACGATTTAATCGGCTACCTTTGACGTGTATGTCTAGTCGTTTTTAAAAGAGTTAAAGGCCATGGAATTGGGAACGTTAAATTTCTTCGTAATGTCTTTCGTATTACTGAATTCAGGTAAAAGATAAGCTTGTCATTCGTCGTTTCGTTCAGCATAGCTGTATATCGGACCTAATCTACGAGGCAACTTGTGGTGTTGTGAAAGTATTATTGTAGAATGTAATCCGATTTGCAGTGATAAACATAGAGCATACTAAAAGGACAACTGTTATTATTCATTCCAAATAACACCTGGATTGCACGACATTGACGCTACACTGTTTAAACTAAATAAATAACGTTGAATTTAGGCATTATGCAGCGCACTGGAAGAATTATAGCTCCATAGTCGAGTCGATGAAATGGAAAATATTATCTTGCCTAACTATGATTTACCAAGTTGATCTACTATGTGTATAGATATTTGTTTCTCTAAATGTAGACAACTGTACACTAATTTGCCTATTGTCAATGGGTGGAAAAATTACATGGTAATTTTCATTTTACGATGCTATTGTTTTCTATAAAGACATTGTGTCCTGTGCGATTTTTCTGCTTGCGCTTAAAAATACATTTTTTACCTTAATTAAAATTTTCTGGTTTTCTTGTCGTTTTCAGCCGGATGATACCACTGTGTCCCCCTCGGCGACAGAAGACAAAACAACCGATGAGGACAACGAACTATATCGTATACACGTTATGGCAGGAAAAAAATCAGATTTAGGCAAACCGTTAGCAAAGGATACAAAGAAAGAAAATCTAATCTTGCCCAGAAATGTAAACCTGTGTAAAAATACAAGAAACAAAAAAGATATTCCCGCGGATTATGCAACAATTAGATTGATTTGTTTCGTTTTGGATGATCGCCGCAATTTAAAAACTGATTTGCTATCCAAAGAAATTGAATACTATTTTTCAACATGTCGCACAATAAATGAAGTTCGTAACATTTTTATGTCTTTTCGTACCAAAAGTTCAAGTGAAACGTCGTATTATCGGCAAGGCTACACAGTTATAAAATGGTCGTTTGCTGGACCGAACGCTTACGATGATATACACCGTCAAATACAGACTTTGCCACGTGATTGGTGAGTTTAGCTTTATTGCCTCAAAATTGTTTTTCTTTATTGTGTAACCGATTAAACACAAGTGAGTTAAAACTAAAATTATCTGCTACAATGAATTTCGACAATGAACTCTTGATTTGTATGTAATATTTTATTCGAACCGTTCGTGTGTATGTAACTTACCGAATAGCCATTCACGTATGGAGTTTTTTTTAAATAAGGCAATTTTTGCTTCAACACATTCGTTTTGTTACCTTAGAAAAACTATTTACTAGTTTCTTTTTAATGTAACATGAAGATTTCGTTGTTATAATTGATATATTAAATTTGAAAGGCTTTTGGTTCTCTTCTATTGCGCGACTGACCTTAGCAAACCTGTTGGTTCATTCTTATATTTAAATAGCGTCCAAAATCTTCCAGATACTGTTTCTGTGTAATTTGCCGTATTTCTCTTGGAATGTGTTAGTTTATTGCTGTTGAAATGAACCTACTGGCCCGTGAGTTTGAGTTGTGACGTTCCATTCCATAACTAATGTTTCTTGGTTGACCTTTTTTATTTAACTTTACGGCAACGATTATCTTTCAGTCACGAAGGCTAGAATCCTGTAGGATTATTTTAGAAAATAATTA
>JAQBSW010014514.1:0-11518 GCA_029291075.1 Eudiplozoon nipponicum
GTTTCGTCCTTATTGAGAACTCATCACGTACCGCACAGAATTTGCCGCAGACTGGGCTCAAACCTGGGCACATCTGTTTCGGAATCTGGTGCTCTAACCACGGAGCCTCTCTTCGTCAGGGTTGTTAGATTAACAGATTCTGAAACAGACTTGCCCATGTTCGAGCCCTGTCCGCGGCAAATTCTGGCCAGTACGTAATGAGTTCCCAATAACGACGAAACCGTTTTACTGGATGAATTGTGCATTTTAAACACAATATAATTCTTAGTTTATACCGAAAAAAGTATACATATAAAGGGATTGGTATTTATATTAAGACTGCAACCTTTATTATATTATTTCTAGTTTGAATTTTGTCAGTTTATCGCAAATACTATGTTTTGATATGACTTCTGCCCATTAGTTTCCATTATGGTATACCAACATCTAACTATTGATAATTATGTTCCTTTATTTTATCACTCCTACATTATTGTATGTTTTCTTCAAATAGTTTTAATTTCTATTAGTCTTCGTATGAAATAAATTGAAAAAATTTTATTATCTGAGTTTTGCATTATTAGTTAATTAATAAAACGACCGCGTTCCTCATTTTAAAGCTGCCAAAATTTAAAAATTGCATACATATATAACTCTTTATGAAGTCGCTGTATTATTGTTATTTTGTTTATTTTTATTATTTTTAAACCAGTTAAAAGATAAAACGGACATTGGTTGCGCGGGCGGTGATAATAATTATTATAATCAAGGTTGCGATCTTGATATAAGCACCTGACCCATTTATTACTTCCATATGTTAGTATAATCTAAGAATTGTATAGTGTAGAAAAGGCAATTCATCCAGTAGACCGGTTTCGTCCTTATTGGGAACTCATCATGTACTGACCTGAATTTGCCGCGGACAGGGCTCGAACCTGGGCACATCTGCTTTGATCTTTAATACTTCACTACAAAGTATTTTATCATTCCTCTTCAAAACTTATTTATAAATTCCATCAATGTCAGAACAATAACTCTTTAATTGTTTTCACTAATAAACTTGGTTAATCGAATTATCTATTTTGATGATTTTAATGAGCAGAAGGCAGCCTAATTATTTACTGTCATGCATGTGTTAGTCACACTGGCTTTGATACTGTTATATCTAATTTAGCTATTGAATGCATTTTATATGTTCTACTGTATTGAAATGGCCAATTGATAGAAAGTCTGTGTTTCTACTCAGTGATTAGGGTTTTAAATACGTGCAATCTCGTCGAACTTACACAATTAACTGCAATCAGTGAAAATATTTCTCATTTGTTTCTTGAAAATTTTATTTCTATCGAATATGAAGCAAAAATAGGATGTTATGCGAACACTATCTTAAAAGACAAGCAGATTTTTATTTAACTGGCGCACAAAAAGCCAACTGGTTTTGTTTAAACTTCACGAGAAAAAGTGACACGCGTAACTCAACATACACGTAGCTGCCAATAAAGAATCTAAGGTGGGTGTCAAGCCAACCCAATAGACCATAATTGAAATCTATATAGGGAATAGTTTAGAAGCTGAGATATGCTTAGAATTTAAAACACACTTTAACGAAACATTTTCACCATCCATAAAGGATAGAATTTCAGTGTTTTCATAATATGTTGAAGATCATTATTGTTTACATAATGATAAGTTATTTAAAATCTGTATTAGTGATCTGTAAGCCACAATTGATTATCATAAAAATTTCGTCTCAAATTTCCATATGGAGCATAACTGATGATGAAGCTAAAGTTGAACAAAATTTTAAAACAGTCTATTAATTTAAATTAGTTTTAAATTTGGAAGAAAATCAGAGAAAATGGGAGAATTTTAGCGTGCAAAATCGAACTGTTGAATTGTAGATTCTATTTTCAAAACTGCGATATTATCATGCTCACATTGAAGACTACAATAAAGCTTATTGTAAACGTCTAAACTTTAAAATCAAATTTGATTATAATAATTGTTTTCACCGCCCGCAGAACCAATGTCCAATTAATTATATAAATGTTCATTTCAATACCACTTTCCCATGTAGTGTGGTGTCTGTTCAGTAATGACAGATTGCGGATGGTTATTTGGAACTTTGTGTCTAAATGGATGCCCTATGAGCTCCACCTATAAGGAAAAAATGTAACCGAGTTACATTAGTTAGTATATGACAGAAAATTGTGTGTAGTGAGCACCAGATTCCGAAGCAGACTTGCCCAGGTTCGAGCCCTGTCCTCGGCAAATTCTGGCCAGTACGTGATGAGTTCCCAATAAGGACGAAACTGGTGTACTGAATGAATTGCCTTTTCTACATTATACAATTCTTACTTAATATTGACATATGAAAGTACTTAATTGGTAAGGAGTTTTTATCAAGTTCTCAATCGTGATTATAGTAAATGTTAATTATGTTAACAATAATTTAAATAGGTGAGAAAGACCGTTCTAGAATAATGACCTAATGTACGGAAATGAGCAGTATTCCAAATCTAACTTTACGAATATTTGTGAAATGCAAGTAGTATACTCTACACATGAGAAAAAAATGACAAACAAACAAGATTGGAAAAGTGAAAATATTGCTCTTTACATATAAGAAAAAATAGCTGATAAGTTGAATTTTGTGTTCCGTTCATGTAAGAATAAAACAACTCTGAGCATTGGCATGCTATACATATATATCTCCATTATAAATTAAATATAGCATAGGAATACCCGAAACTTCAAGACTCAAAGTGATGCAACTCATTCTCTACGTCTTAGATGCAGTTCATCACAATTAATTTTTGTTATATATTAATTAACAGTCTTGCTTTCAGATCGATCTCCTTAATTATCTCCCATATTTTATTATAGAATAGAAACCATGCCACTTAGAGAAATGAAAATGAAATACATAAGAAATGCAGGATTTAAATATGAATAGGTTGGCGGTATTGACTAAAGATTAAATAAAATATCAAATGCGATTTATGAACTACTCAGAAAAAGATACCAAGATTGTCACAACGCCCTGTTTATAGTTACAGCAAAAAAATCCGTCGCGTCTAAAAAGCCGCATATTTTTTCGCTGATCCGTTTCATTTTTTTAAAGATTTTAAAATTCATTTCGCTTTCTTAATTGACTTTTGCCCATAATTAGATTGGAATCTTTTCTATTAATTAGGCATAATATTTCATTTATTTATGTGAATTTAATCCACAAAATTTAAGTGTCATGACTCACACTTAGCTGGTTGAAACTAACGCAAATTTTCCAGGAAATGTGTCGAAATTCGTATAATGCTTCAACACGCAAACTTTGACAGAATTCTGGTCAGCATATTTCGTATATTATGATGCGTTTTGCAACAACTGCATGAAATTAAGCCTTGGCAGTTAGCCAATTTACTTCACTAATTTTATGTAGAAAACGTTTAATTTAGATTTATTCGAATTGGGTATAAAATGGACCATTTTACTATAAAATCTGCACAAAATCACACTGTCCTAACGAATTGCATTTATCAATTAAATCTTGTTAATGCAAACGAATTAATATGACTTCTTATCTTTGAGATTTATTTTGTGGAGTATTTTTATAATGGCTTATTACCCTCAAATTAGCACTATTAAATTTTTTAAACACAAATAATTAATGATATTAAGTGTGAAGAAACTGAAGTCAGATTTTTAAGTAATTTGCATGACAGAATCGTTTTAACTGTACTGTTTTCAACAACACTGGTTTTTGAATAAATTTGCTTTTATTCAACAATATAACGAGAAAGTGTACATTCCATTCGTGTTTCGATTGACGGTGCGATCCATACGAGATTTTGTCGATTTATTCCATCTACCAAACAACAAATGATGCCAGCTCACCCCAATAATAGATTTGCGACGGAAGATACAGAGACATTAAATTGCCTTTAGTAAAATTTGCTTATCACCTACAAATAAGTAGGGTCTCGCTCGCATATAGCACGCCCCTAAGTTGGACAAATATTATCAATGATGATAATGCTTTAAATATTCTTTCCTAATGCTCGGCCGCTGTTTACAACACACTATTAAGAACTTTACCACTTCACTTTCGCACACCCTTTAGGAAATTATTTGACACTAAGCTCAACCATGAGTAAACATTAGCGCATTTCCGGCTTTAAGATCAGCCACTGTAAGGCATATTTACAAAAAAATAATTTTTATCTGCTATTCTGAGCGCTTGGAATCGCCTGTGGTTAAACGATTAGATGTCCTCGATGACGACTTGCTGACAACATGAGGCTCTGAACGAGGCCCCGTGCTCCTTCTTATCGTGTGGCCTCATGTGCCGAGGTTTCTAACAACTTTCTAACCAGGATAAAAATATTAGCTGCAAAAAATCAATTGTACTTAGAATGCCCCATTTTACGATCGAGTATAGTAGGTAGGTGCTTGCACGCTATAGCTTATTTTTCGACCAAACATATATTCGAAATAAGAAATTGGACAAGGTTGGCATAAAAAGAGTGTGGAAGTATTCAATGAGGATATTTGGCCTAGATTCGTATTAAATCAAAGGTCTGTTACATAACTTTGTGTGTGTTTAAAAAACAGCCGTTTATACATAGCTTAGCAAGTTAAACACTTCAGATTCAGTAGATCGGTCATACCATAATTAAAATAGAATAATCGTTAAATTGATCAATGATCTGATGGCTATTTTGACAACATGGAAATAAGAGTATTGTAAATTTATGATTCCATATTTAAATTTACTAATTTATTTTATCAAACTCATCATGATAGGAACTTTACAAGCATTTCCTCTCGAGTCAGTGTAGCAGAAACTTGTACCATCCAGGATAAGAACCGGATTTTGTGCATTTAATCCGTACAATTCATAACATTTTCAAATAAAAATCATTTTCCCGCCAATAAACGCCGTCCAACTAGAAGACAAATTATATGCGATAGGATTAGGGGAAATAATGAAATCTGCTTTTGTATTGAATTCCTCATTTATAGGTTTTTCACCATATATATGTTTCTAGAATGATCAAATCTACTTAAATAATTTTTAAAATGAACAGATTCCGTAATAAATTGAGTAATTGCAATTCAAATATGTTTATTCTTTTCAAGCCACTGCGTTAAAAGCCTTTACATATTTGATAAACTCATCTTGTTCCAAAAAGAGCATTAATTTTCCGTTGAAATAACATGTTCCCTATTAATTATATCTTTCAGAATCAACAACGAACAATAACGCATCAATACTTATATTTTTGTTGCGAAGAGTTAATAAAAATTCATTTGATATCAGGTTCTGTGTGCTTAGTAAAAATTAGTTCCAATAGGACCAGATGAATAAAACAAAGTGAGCTTGAACAATATGCACACATGCGAAACGTGCATACTGGATACTCATCGATAAGAGCTGGTACTACGCTATACACCCACTCTATATAATGTCACTTATTGTTGCAGAGTTGGACGGTAAGATGTTCTATAATTACATGTGTTTTTAATTCTGTTGGTTGTTTGAGATAAAATTTCCATATTGTTGATACAGGCATACGTTCAATGATCTGGACTGACGAATGTGGTTAAGAAAATTGATCCTTCAAGTGGTCAGCTCACCAATCAATACTACCTATTTTATCGGCTTTTAAATGGTTTTGTTATTATTTATAGACTCGCTAACATTTTGATTTAATTCGTGGAACTGCTTTGCGAATGGTATAGAACAGGCGTCAGTTATTACCGGATGCTAAAGCTCCTTTCATCTACTCGGTCTTTCTAGCCAAAAAGGATTGGAGATCGACTTTTATACTGTGCTTAGTTTGACGTCTTATAAATCTACGAGTAGTTCTATAAGCAAAGATAGCTATAGTTAATATAAAATCGCATGTATATTGATTCTGCACAACGAAATAATATATTTTCGTTATATTTTAAATTAAATGTTTACTACAAAATGTGACAAATGATATCCATCTAGACCAGAGTCTACGGGTTCACTGGATTAATATGTGTTCATTATAAGTTATATTACGTAGTTTTGATAAAATTTTGCCTATATCGAATATCATGGTGCATGTACCCTTTACAGACTCGACATATTTTACATATAGTGAGTTAACTTTTAGTCGCTTTTCAGAGAACTTTTTATGAAGATACATCCATTCCTGCTTTATTACACATTCGTATAGAAGATTGCATCGTCCCATTGTTCTACATTTCTTGACCCAACATAAAACGTTTACATGGCGTAGTACCGATTCCTACCGATGAATCGATAGTAAGCACGAAACGCGTGTGTACATAAAACTATTACCTTTTTGTGCTTACATTCGAATATCCATCTTGTTTTATTTGCACTAATTTATTACCAGGTGCCCAATATCTAATACACAATGACATCTCAAGTAATGCTCATATGAATTCGAAATATTTTGTCACGAGCTGATTTAGCATCTTTTTCTGACGTGGTTCATTGGTTATATCTTTGTATTCTAGATCCTTTCATCATTATGTAATCCACATCTCGAGGTACACAACGTCAAATGAAAAATGTCATCGCTGATCATCACCGGCTTAAAACGTGGTATTTATAAAATTCTGTAGTGATTTTTAAAAAAATTGAATATCAGATTTAAAATAGTGTAATATTTCCAGCTAGGCTTCTTCTCCCGCCATACTGACGCAAAAGTTGAGCAGGTTTATTTGTAGGATCATGGACTATTCATTATCAAATAGCAAAGGAACACACCCAACCGTTTGAACGTTCATTGGTCTCTTATTCTCCAACAAATTAGATAGAATCTTTAATCTTTACTCAAACAGGTGATTTCTTATCGGTTCAATAGATTAGCAAAATAATTAGCGTATTTCGTCATTTAAGCAATATTTCTTGGTAAAGCATATATTCTGTGCTCTTTTGTTCAAATCGACTACAATTTTTTGTATCCAGAACCATGCAAACAAAGCCAATCTCTTTGCGCACTGGCAAAACCACGAGACTTGCCAAACTCCGTGCAAAACTGTGCTAAATTAAATTATATGCAATTGTGTATTAGGTGTTGCGTATCTAGTAACAAATTAGTTCAAAAATGACTAGACGGATAAACGAAAATGCGCATGAATGGAAGGTGAAATCTTATGCGCACATCCGTTTCGTGGTTACTGGCGACTCATTAGTAGGAGTCTGTATTACGCCCAATGTCCGCTATATATATGGGTAAAGAATGTTGGAAAATACCCTCCAATTGTCCAAAATTCCTCATTGAAATATTTAGTGGGTTTAAGGCGTAATACCTGCCCTTAAAGAAGAGTCGCCTGTAAGCACGACAGGAATGTACATATGAGCTTATACCTCCCGTTCATGCTGAATTTGCTTTTTCCTACTGGACCCATTTGAACTAATTTGTTACTAAGTACCTACTTAATGCACAATTTCATATATTATATATATATATATATATATATATATATATATATATATATATATATACGCACTCTGCAACAAACGATATCGAAATTTTATATATAAGCAGTTATGTTTAAAGCATGGTACACCCAGTAAATGCATAGCTCACATTAAATCAGGAAGGTATTTAAAAGTCAGTATGGACTACGGAATATATCTCGTGTACATGTTCGTTATATGCTTTTTGGTTCATTTCAGGGTCGCTATCTTATGGTTTAAGTGAACTGTAAATGAAAAGTTCCATACAATATGTAATAAAATAAATACTAGAGTTTGACCGTAATGACTACTCCGAGCAATAACGCAAGAATATGCAAGTGACATATACTTCAATGAGATTTCACCACACCTAATATCCTAGTAAACAAAAATATTAATTAATTTATTTGTGCTCCCTGCAAATTGGCAAGACCTGAGTTTGTTAAAGCATATTTTTACGAACTTAATTTACACAACTTAAATAATAGCATTTTTGATTTATTTTGTGTAGATCAAAATACAAATTACGTCTAAGATCCTACTCGTATAACCAATACAAATTTACATTTGTTGGAATGTGACCAATAGTAGCTAGCAGAAAACTGCCTGCAATTCAGTGTCGTTAAATATTTTCGTTCATTTATTCATCACAACTTAAGTTTGACCATCTATGATCACATACTAAAATATTTTAACGCAACAAATGTTTGCCATTTATTCAAAAAATCCCAATTATTCACTTCAAACTGAGAAGACAGATGCGTTTAATTGTACTAAGTCACGCATTTTTCAAATACGATATTCTATTCGACAGCCGATTGCTATGTATAGATGCATTTTCACGCTTTTAAAGAGATTTTTCAAAAATGTTTACTTAAAATCAAAATTCATTGCTTGTATTATTTTCAAATGAAATATAATCCTTTAATAATTTTCTAACATCGACTGAATTGTAAAAATGATTTTCCGCGGTTATATTATGTGATTGTGTGTGTGTGTGTTTGCCAAATGGTCAAATTTTGAAAGTAAAAACTTAAAATGAAGCGATCATACATTGCTTTTAGAAGCACAATTCTGAACGTCCATATATGGATAGACGAATTTTCATTCGGACTTCTCATCAGTTTGTCTTGTTGGGTTCTGAGTGTGTTGAAAAAGACAAACTAGATGGTGACGATAAAAACAAAAAGGTGGAGAACAATGTCAGCAATAAAAATAAGGAAGAAACGATTTTGGTAATTAAGAGAAATATGTTTCACCTCAAAATATATATGTTCAAGTCTTTCGATTTTAAGGACTTAAAATCGTTAATACCACATTGTGACTAAATTGATTCGATTTTACTTACATTTATAATAAACGGCAATTGCTCAGGAGCCAAATTCACCAATAAATTATACTATATTACCTAACCGATGAAGCTTATTAAAACATTGAGCCAAAGTAATATCAATAATAATTTTAAGAACCTGCTCATAGAAACTCAAAAACATAATGCAATTCTATGATGCAAAGGCCTAGTTTCAACAACTGAGTGCCAAAAAAGGAAACGTTCTATGTATACATTTATCGTGTGAAGACTTTTATTGTGAGAAATAATTTTTTTTTAAAGAAAATTATTTTTAATTTAACGTGTCCACTATTTTCTTCGTGGGTGGTAGATTTGCACTATCAGTGCTGCAAAGATCCGATTGATCCTCATTTCTATGTATGCGTTCAGTTTGTCTGAGTTCTGATTCGTCCTCTCACTCCGAAGGCTTCCACATCAATCGAACTAACCACTGTAAATGAGGTATGCTCTCATTTTGGTTGACTGACTAACTTTCGGTACCTCATTCCCAGTATCTTCATCGGTCTTCTAATAACATACTGTACAATGCTGGCACCAAGAGATTTAAACATATGAGATGCGGCAATCAGAATGCGTTAAACTTTATTCCAATTATACATAAAATAATCCATTATCTGTTAAATCAGAACGCTTGCTTCGGCCAGCTCTACGATTTAAGCTCAAGCCAGACCGGAGTTATTACCGGTAAAATCTTTGGCGCCAAATTGCATCAGCTACTTCAGCGTACTGCCTCGCAGTACGCAGCACGGCACGTGGTGTCGTAAAATTGCAAATTATTTTGTCGATTTGTTCTTCGCTTTGCACAAATTAGGTTAACGTTGAAACCTTTAAATCGTTATCGCCTCAGATTTGGGCAAGCGGATAAAGGATATATCAGTTAATTACCGTTGGTGCGGGCGGAGGTAGGGGCTCATCGTTACCAACACGGCACTACAAAAAGTTGCATCATTTGGTGCACAATTAAAATATTTCATGCTTCACGTAATGTGTTTTGCTAACGAAACCCTATAATATTTCGACTTCCTATTTGGAAGGTTAAAATGAAATCAATGTCAGCTAAAAAGCATCAACAATGCAGGAAATTCTCTTTTCGAGGAATTAAAATATGAAAGTTTACAAATAGTTTGTAACGGTTTCAGTTTCGAATAGATTAACAAGGTGTTTGTTGACCTGACGGCAGAGTTGAATTATTGATTATCGAAATTTCAAACAGAGAAAACTGTTTTGTATGCCACCTAAGTGGCCACGATCAGAAAAATTAAACAAAAACAATTATTATGTACAAAGCGCAAACTGAACGCAGAAAAGTTTTCTAAATTTGAAACCTAAAATAAAAAATTTTCTTCGAGTTAAAATATGTCGTTTTTAACTGAGCGCGTAACTGTTTCACGTAGGTGAATTGAACGGTTTCAGCTAGTTTAAGCAGCTTTCGCGCGGTAACTGGGCAGATGTAATTGACTAGAAAGCAGAGATCTCCAAAAAAGCGCACCACATTAAATAATTTACTCAAATTAACATTTTTATAATTAAACGAACATTGGTTGCGCGGGCGTTGATAACCATTACTTTTACAATCAAGGTTGCTATCTTGATATAAACACCTTACACATTATGTACATGCATTTGCCAGTATAAGCTAAGTATGGCAAAGTGCAGAAAAGGTAATTCATCCAGTAGATCGGTTTCGTCTTTATTGGGAACTCATCACGTACTGTCCAGATTTTGCCCAAATAGGATGAAGCCGGTCTACTGAGGGGATTGCGTTTTCTACGCTATAGAATACTGACAAATGTATGTACATCATGGTTCAGGTGTTTATATCAAGATCGCATCCTTCCTTGAATTTAACTTAAGAAGAATTATCCGATGCAAATAGGATTGTTCCAAGCGTCATGCTCAGATAATTATCTTGGATAAACCCCATGGCATTGCCCGTGCGCAAAAGTATATTTTATTTAAGACGTACATTTTCTGCAATGTAAACTATATAAAGAAGCATGCTCATACGCCTAGATTTAATTAAAAAAGAAAATCTTTTTTTTATTTTCGCAATTCTCATATTACAATATATGTTTGATTATAGAAGTTTGTTCAACATCCATTTAATTTTGCGTACAAGAAGTTTTTATGTGCTCCGACAAGCGTGAATTCATACGTTTATTGCACTTGCGTAATAAATTTGACCACAGGTACAATTCCAATTTCAGATTATGTCGGATGCAGGTCGCAGTGGAATTTGTCTTCCCCAATATTTAGCGGAAAAATGTGTAAACGCGGACGCGGAACTCTATCAATCCTTCATGTACTTTAATACTTCAACAAATTTATATTGCGGGTTATTATAAACTCTGCTTATTTATCCGCGAAAAAAACATTTCATTTTTTTTAAATTGCTAGAAAGTGCTATAAGTAAGTATGATGATTAAAGAATAAATAAATATTCATTATTCTATGATTCGTCAAGCATAAGAAATAGTAATTTCCTAAAAAGCAACTTCGAGATCTTGAAGTAAACATAAATCATATTGAATTTAACCCTATTGTCGAACATCATAGAAAAACTAACGTCAGTAACACACACCGACATATTTCGACCTTCCATGATCATCAACAGAGTACGATGGTAAACTAACGAGGAGGGTCAACCCGCAATGCATATATGTGAAAAGCATCATTAGATATGCGGCTCTCACATCTAGTGGTCTCGTATACATTGAACACGA
>JAQBSW010014515.1:0-11517 GCA_029291075.1 Eudiplozoon nipponicum
AAATAATGGAGCTGCAACATGCAATCCCACAAATTTTAATTGGGAAATATCGATGACACATTTCTATTTTAATTACCGATGCTTATTTGAAAATCGCTAATGATAGTAAATTAATAAGACGAGTTTTATGTGCAGATGCTTGTTGTGTGTACTGTGACTGGCATTAGAATTACGTAAAATTCTAAAATGTTCTCTGATGTTAGTAGTTGGCGTAATAAAACGTGGCAGCTCTAAGTATGTAGCTATGATGTTTATCACGTGCGTTTCATGGAATTGAAGAGTAGGGGCTGTTTTGTTCAGAAAAGCCATACAGAGTTAAATAATTTCTAAATGTGTACTTATATGACATGCAGCGAAGTAATATGCTAAACAGAATAATTCTCTGTATGAATACTAGCGGAGATTTGACTGGTCGAGTTTTTTTGTAACAATCAACCTGTATTTCATTCGCAGCTAGCAAAATAATGAGGATTTTTTCTTTTAATTGGAATAATTGCCTGGTAATGTCATTTGTAATTCACAAAACGAATGCCTTATTATTGAAATGCGAGGTCATTGGAAAACCAGAAATGAAGTGATGTTATTGATTTTAACAATTTTCTAAATGTAAAGTTAAAATTTCAATCTAAATAGCAGAAATATCATCTTGTTTATCGATTGATAACTTTCTTCCGCTACTTTTAGCTTATTTTATCCGCTCCGCCTTTTTTGAGTCAGAAAATTGTATTATGGTACAGTACCACTTAATATACTAGCAATACTCATCAAGCTGCCATCTGAAGTAAGCAGGCCAAGGAACGCCAACAATTAAAGTCTAATCACAACTATCTATTCATTTTTAAAGATAATTGAACGATTTATACCAGATCACTTTGACTCTAGGTTGCCGGCAGACTTCGATACATGTCATCACGGCTTTACGTATAGATGATGGAAAATTACGAACATTTTATCCTTGTTGGCGTTTGTGATATAGAAAGATGAACAGAAAATGGATGTGTCAATATTCTTCATAGATATGGCAAGTGCTATCGACTTCATATTTTTTGTTTCTATTATGAAGGTGACTAGCCAAATGAAGATGCATTCGGTTTTCTTTAAATAAATCAGCTACTATGTGTGTACTGGAATTAGTTTTATTCAAGTAAATAACTTGCAATCCATATTACTAAGCGTTACATCTAGATTAAAAAACGATAAAGTTTTGGGCTGATAATATACAGCTTTTGTTGAGTGACGCATAGAAAAGAGTTATCTGCGTTAAGAAATGTTGAGCCCTAATAAAAAAAATATAATATCAAATGACAAAAAATTCAAATATATCTTTTAATAAACAGCCGCTATTTGGAATCAAATGAAATTAGGATAGGAGCTATAAAACTAAGTTGTTAAACTTATCGGTCCAGTCTCTTATATCATATATACTTGCAGAATTCAGTTTGTAGCAATGCAATATTTATAGTTTATGAGATTCCGTTGGATTTTTAAATTTATTTTACTTGAACCAGTGGATGGAAATATAAATGATGCAGAAATATAAAATTTTTAGTGCACAAACTAGGTCTGGGGAATCGGCAATCACTCAGCCTATGGTGAATAGGCTCAAAGGATAACACTACTTTTTGAAAAATATACAAAATTTACAATTGCTTGTCAAAAGGTCTTAAAGTTAAACACACTTTTAGGATGCTTTTAACAAAATTATGCTCTGAAATTGAAGAAATGGTGACAACAATGAACTCTTTGTTGTTTATTATGAAAAATGTTTGCGTACTTGAAAGTAGACAGGATAACTGTGGTTTATAACATTTAAAATTATTTTATTAACTAATTTATTCTATTGGAAAACGTATATATATATATATATATATATATATATATATATATATATATATATATATATATATATATATATATATAAATTCATCTATTACATTTTATTTGACTAAACATGTATGGTTGCAACCAATATTTATGTATTCTAATTTTATTTTCATCTATTCAGTTTTAACCAACTTCTCTCCCTTTTATAAATGACATTAAGCGACTAAATATCAGCAAATTAAGTCAAGTGATGAACGCTCCATGCATATTTTGGATGTCAATCCTATTTGTGGATCAAATTCCACTTCGTAAAAATGATGCATTCATCAGCGAGCGAAACCACATCTATTTATCTATCTCTTATACCCCCCTATCTGAATGAGACAACCAGAAAATATACTGCCTATCTATCCGACCACAAATTTAAAATCCCTGATGTGCTTTATAGAATGCACAAACGGTTTGGTGTTAAACGTAGACATCAGCGATTATGCAACACTTCACATGAGTAACTCTGTGGAAGAACGAGCGTTTGGCGTTCTGTTCATAACAGCCACCAGTAATATTATTTCTACATACGGTTGTGGCCAACGCACACGTTATTTAGGTTAACGACACCAATTAACAATCAAGATCGTTTAAGCTAATGTTTCAAATACAACATTAAAACTTGATTTTGATAAATTTTGAATATTTTTGGTCTTGATGGCGAAATACTATGAGCGTTTATAATTACACTTCATGCATAATTCGCCACTCTACTTTACAACAGAGATGTACTTCAAAATAAAAGAATATTTTTTACTATTAATCTTTAAAAATCAATACTTGAGACAATAATACAATTTAGTATATCAAAACAATAGATCCAACGATTGCGATCGCCAACAAGACTATATTCCCATCGCAATGAAATTTCGTGTACTGAGAACTAGGCATTGTTATAATATTTAAAGTAACTAGGTATCTCTGTTACACATATTTTTTTAAATAGCCGATCGTGTAAAGCTCTAGCTGATTGTATCAATCTTAATTCTGTGACAAAGACAAATATGTATCCAAGTCTCAGATTAAATATTTTTCTGGCATTGTCAAGTATAAGTAAAACGTTTTTCGCATTAAATTAGCGCCAGGCCATGATCGTTTTCTTTAGTTTCGAACAATATAAATTTTCAAGATGTAAACTCGAATATTTTTACAAATATTGTCCTTGATTGTGCGATTCAAATCTCTCATTGATTTAACAATAACATCCATTTCGTCTAAAATATTATGACAGAATATTTATTATTATTACAAATACTATTATTATTATTATTATTATTATTATTATTATTATTATTATTATTATTATTATTATTATTAATCAGGATCGAGATAACTAGGCAAATGATATTATCGAAATACTTCTCTTTAAGCTGGACAGTGACTCAATGTCAGGAAACAAATAAAAACTTCACAGCTGATTTCTTTTGGCAATGCTTAACAATTCAAAAATTTAGTTTCTTCCTACAAAGGCTGTTCCATTATTAATCATATTTTTCCAAAGACCTTCGGTAATTTTCAGAAAGTTTTTAGTTTACTAAGCAGAATCTCCTAAAAGTTTTTCGATAGATTGCGAGAAATTGAAATGTGGAACCATTGAGTTGTTAGCAAATGTATTATATTTAATCACGAATATTTCAAAAGCTCTTTTGTTATCATAACTGAGGCTTTGTAATTAGCCATTATGGCAACATATTGACAAAACGTCATTCAAGTTAAAAACCGATATATTTTTACTCGTGATAATTTCACCACATCAAACTATGTATGAAACATTTGGTGGGTAACTTATCGCATTCATGATTAAATGCTTTGGCAGATTCGTTATTTTCACGTATCATTCACCCGGCCGCAGTGTACTTCAGAAATTATAGAGGAAGACTGCTTAGAAGGGACTAGAGTAGAAATGCAGGGTTTCGTCATTGTGAGAATTTAATGTCATCCTAGTGAAAAAATTACAATTACGGGCGCAAGACAAATATCCTATTAATATCACCTACAACTTCCAAAGTTAACACGATACCAACTGGCGGAAATAATTTTACCCAAATCTATACTTAAAGAAGAACAATCTGCCTAAAAACATATTCAGAGTAATAGAACTCAATTTCCAACGCAAAATGCGTGCATAGTTTACGACAGTTTACCCATAGTCTATTTAATTAGGTAGTATACCCTTAAGCCTGTTCTGCCAAGCAACCACAATAGAATGCAAATGGTATACATATAACCGATTTATTCTGGTTTAGATTTAGACAGTTCGATAAACTGCGAAATTCATAGTGGGTAACTCAACAGTTTATTAAAGTTACCTTGCATATTCATACTATATTTAACATTTTTGGAAACTGCTTGAGGCCTGGCTAAATATTATGCCATGACTATTAATCGTATTTTATTTAATGCTTTTACCTAGTTTCCAAGCCATGTCAATAAATTTATCCAAGGATCAGCAGCGATAGTCTTTGCCACTTTTCTGATTAGGAACTCGCTGGTGGATTGAACTCCGCAAAAATGTTCAATTAATGTATCCTAAACACGATTAGTTCTATGGAAGGGATATAATTTCCTTCGGATTATACTTTAAAATATTGCCTTCTAGGTCAATTTTTTTATTAATAGACTAATTATCGCAGTCATCTTAATTTTAAGTTGAAGTTGATGCACTATCATTTTAAAACTGTTCCAACATTTACGACACATACAGGTTAGTTTTTCCAATGTATTACTACTAATAATTCTCACAATGAATTCTCTTGAACACTAATCTACGTTCTTCTCTGCTTCACAGCATATATGTGCTCGGGAATTTATGTGTGATCAAACAGAAATTAGGTTTACCGATCTTTAAACGAAATCATAAAAAATGAAGTTTCTCAACTTCATTTCGAAGGATTAATACTCATGCTATGCAGCTGAAACACATTGTAGAGGCTCTGGTCACATTAACTAATGAGAGCAATACTATAGAAAGATCGTGTACTCAGCTGGTACCATTATTACAGCTCAACGCAGCTTTCAACTCACGATGCAGCTTTTCTACCATACCATTTGGTCGGGGATTGTACATGCTAGTATTTAGTACATTTATTTCCCTGTTATTGAGAAAACTTATGAAAGGCTCTGACATAAATTGACTACTGCAATTACAAGTCACCCTTGCCGGTACACCATATCGTGTCACCCAATTTTGTAGAAACATGAACAATACGTCTTTTGTTGTCATGTCCTTCAAAATCGCCACTTCGAATTTACGACTGAAATGCTCAACCATTGTAAGCAAATATATTTGACTGTTGGCTTCGGGCATCTCGACAATATATATGCGTATATATTTGAACCGCCCGGTTGGTATAACAATATTTCGTATATTGGTTCTGGTATGCCTCGAAAACTTACGTTTTTGACACTTGATACAGGTTCTTAACGATTTCCGCATGTCTTTAGACATATGCTGCCACACATATCTCTCAGTAATTAATCGGATAATTGCTTTTAAAGATAGATGCCCTAAGTTATGTAGTTGTTGAAATATTTTGACACGTAACTCTAAAGGCACCTGTAAAGGCCCTTTGGTCACTACCATAAGGGGGTCTCTTGGATGCCAGGCCCGGAAAATCCATATATGCGGAATGATCATCTATCTTGGAACACTTAAGTTCCTCTGAACTATCTCTTAATCTACAATCCTTAAGTCCGCTAGCCAACTGCTCTGTATCCTCAGTATTTAATAAACCAGACATGATATTATTAAATTACTTGCAATTTATATATTATATTAAATAAGTAAGCTTACCCGGATACGCTGATATCCACAGGATACTGAATCGGAATGATTGAGACCTTAAAACAAATATACCCTTTAAATACCCAAAGCAAATTGTGGTTCTTTTCGCTGATAATTAAAAAGAACAATCGACAAGAAGATTATAATGTTTTATTCACAAAGAGTCGGAGATGGAACCAAGCAGTGTCCCGCTTGTGCAATTTAGCAACTCAGATCAAAACTCTCTCATTTTCCTTCATCAAGACAAGTCCAAAACTTCGACAATGTGAACAAAAGAACTTCCATAAAAATTACAATATTTTTCAAAAATTACAATATTGTTTTACGAAACCAGCGATAACATCAAATGTCCAAAAATAAAATTGATTTATTTTTATATGAGGAGTTAATTGATGTCCAAAAAATTAAATTAACCTCCACATACACCCTCATGTTTAAGATGATTAACCATACATGATGTAGTCCTCATTCTTCGGTTTCTTGATGACTCTTCCAGAACGAGTTTCAACAAGTTGTGCTGGTACTTCACTAGATTTCATATTCATATTGCATTGTTCTTTATTCTCAGTTGTCTTGGTTTTAATCTTTACTTCTTTTCCATATTTATTCGACTCTTCGTTTTTCTCACCAATTTCTGAGTCACATCTCGCCTCAACTTCTGGATACTTCGGTGCATACTGTTCCTCAGTCTCTTCCTCCATCCAAATAAACTGTGGAATGCAGCGATCCAGTGTTACACATTCTACTGTGCCATTTACTTCTATAAATGCATTTTCTCAGTCATATGATTGACTTTAAATGGCCCCTTATAGAATGGAGTCAGACAATTCTGTCTGTTTTCGTTAGTAATATATACATGCGATGCCAGCTGTAAATCTGTAGATACATAGCATTTGGACTTTGGACTTCTAGTTTTGGTTGGAGCTAAACGACTCATTTTTTCTCTCAATGCTCCAACAAACCAATCTACTGAACTAGAGGCCCAATCGAGACAAATTGGAGCTTCTATTAGAAGATCTCCAGGTAACCTCAATGGCTCTCCATAAACAAGTTCTGCTATGGATATTCCTAACTGAGCTCTGTATCTGTTTCGCATTGCCAACAAAACTATGGGCAAATCATGTATCCAACTGGATACACCACTGTGGTGTAATGCAGCCTTCAGCTCCCTGTGCAGTCTCTCAACCATCCCATTAGCTCTGGGATTATAAGCACATGTGTCTTACTTCTATCCCCATTGTATTCAATGATCTGATAAACAGTTCAGACATAAACTGACTACCACGATCAGTAGTTACCCTTACCGGTACACAATATCGCGACACCCAATTATGCAAGAACATAAGTAAGACCTCTTGAGCTGTCATGTCCTTCAGGATTGCTACCTCAAACTGATGACTGAACCGATCGAACATCGTGAGTAAATACTTTTGGCCGGAAATCTCAGGCATTTCTACTATATCAATATGAACATGCATGAATCGACCCGCTGGTATACCAATCGTTTTAATTTCAGTTTTGGTATGACGCCAAACTTTACAAGTTTGACACCGGGCACATGTTCTTACCCAGGCTCTTATGTCTTTCGACATTTTAGGCCATACATATCTATAAGTTACCATCCTGATAGTTGCCTTAATGGAAGGATGACTGAATTCATGTAGCTGCTGAATTACCTTATACCTTAATTCTAACGGTACATAAGGTCTAGGTTGGCTCCTGGAGATTTATTTTAGAATAGAATAAAATAGAATATCTTTATTTGGATTCAAACCACACATATTCCATCAAATAATAAAATTGGAAATTGTACAATATATATTAAAAAAATTTATCACATCACAATAATTGTGCAATTAATCTCATGTAGATAAGTATATCTCACTAGTTGTACAATACAATATATCAATATCAGAACGTTCGACTGAAAAGAATAATATATATATCATCAAATTAGGAACAATTAAGGTATAATTCGAGTGTAACATTATGCAAAAATTGAGAACCATGACTAGCAATTGATTGTATGTAATGTTAACTAATATGAAGATATAGTGCATAACATTTCAATTATAATAATACAAAACTTGGAAATAAAAATCTCAAGAAAATCTGTTTTCGATAACAATTATCCTTGTCTTTTATTCAACCATGAGAAAGTATTATCATAATCAAAATAAAAAAATATCAGCAGGATTGCAGACTTTTTCAAGTTCAGTAGATAAAATTTTAAAAGACATCTTAGATGGAGGCATTTCTCTAAGCCCCTTCGGCAATTGGTTATAAATTTTGTAGATTTTCGAGAAAGAGAATAACTTGCTTGCTACATTCCCCACCAAAGGAGGAGATATTGCCAAATGTCCAGATCTAGTTCCAACTTCATGACTCTTTCTTATCGGAGTCATATAGGCACCAGTCCATTGGTTCAAATGGAAAACTTTTATACAATAACACATCCTCCGAAACCACAAAGATTGCAATGACACAAACTGTAATCTAGAGGCGTATATAGTGCAAGAAATAGGACTAATATGTTTCACAACTTTTCTTTGTACAGCTTCTATCTTATTAGACAAACCCTTTTTTAATGGATTCCAAGTAGCGACAGCATATTCTAGTACCGGTCTAACCCATATTATATACATTTGAAGTTTTATATCATTTGATAAGATATTTCGATTTATTAGTGCCCATCTTTTCTTGACACTGCCTACTATACTTTCAATATGTCTCTCAGCAGAAGCTGTACATTGAATAGTTATGCCTAAATCCTTAATTTCTTGCATAAGTTTAATCTCAAACACATCATTAATCACAGCATCATGAAAATAAACATAATGAAAGTTTCGGATTTGACCGCATTTTTCTTGTGCGGGACAATTGTTAGCACTCATAGGTCGGCAAAATCTTGAACCTTTTATCTTTTCAGATGATGTAATTTTTGGCCTCAGTTGATGGGTTCTCACTTGTCCCTTCTCCTTTAAGCCTTCAATTAGCTGATTGTCTGAAAGCGCTTTAGGATCAGCAATATAGAATTCAAGTTGTGTTTTACTCCTGTGCGTATTGTGTCAACCCTGAAGATGAGACTGGAAATAACGTCTCGAAATATAGGTCAAAGATCAATGGCGGATCTTGATCCTAAAGCGCTTTCAGACAATCAGCTAATTAAAGGCTTAAAGGAGAAGGGACAAGTGAGAACCCATCAACTGAGGCCAAAAATTACATCATCTGAAAAGATAAAAGGTTCAAGATTTTGCCGACCTATGAGTGCTAACAATTGTCCCGCACAAGAAAAATGCGGTCAAATCCGAAACGAAAAGGACAGCACTGAGAAACAAAATAATACATCTTTTATAATTAAAATCTGTTCTGTTACCTATTTTTAAAGCTCTCGTCTTTTTACTGTTTATTCTCAGCCCTAGTGTAATCAAATATTTACTCAAATCATACAAATCTAATGTCACATTATTTTTGGAGAATTCGACATTCATTGGATCAATTGGGAAGATTATTTTTAAATCATCAGCGAATTTGCAAACTCGACCGTTAAGGATCTTAGTTTCCAAATTTGTAAATACAATTTTAAATAAAATTGGCCCCAAGCTTGATCCCTGTGGAACTCCACTCGTTACTCGTTTCGATTTTGATATCAAATCGTTTACTGGAATACTCATTCGTCGATTATATAGATAGTATTTAAGTAATCTAGAAATATTCGGATCAATATTCAACAAACTAATCGCATTCAAAATAGTATCAAAAGATATAGAGTCAAAAGCTTTTGAGATATCTATAAATACAATTAATGCATCTAACTTATTCTCGTCTAATGTGATTACATGTTTCCACAAGGAAAGCACATTAGTAGTTGTCGATCTACCTTTCGTAAAGTCATGTTGACATAAGTCCAAATCAGCCGGTAACATACTTTCTAAATGATCTAGTATCAACCGTTCTATTATCTTCAAAAACGAAGGGATAATAGAGATTAATCTATAATCACTGGCGCACGTTGGTTTACTTACTTTTGGCAACGGCTTAGCTACTATCGTTAATATATCGATTGGTAATTTACCATTCTTCAAAATTCTATTTATAAAGTTGCAGAGCACATTCCTAAATGTTAAGGGTAATTGAATCAGATTATCAATCGAAATACCAAGGTGATCTTTTTGTTTATTTTTATTTGATTTTTAACATCAATTTTATCAATTCATCACTGTCAATAACAAGTCCTGGTTCCTGGTCTCCAAAAGGGTCAGATAATTCTATAAAATTTCTTTCATTCTGTGGATTGCATATCAAATTGCCAAATACTTCCTCCAATTCACAGAGAAATTCATACTCAGTTTTATCTACAGGTAGTATAAGCTTTAACTTTTCCTTGTATTTACTGTAATCTGTGAGGAGTTTGAATCCTAATCTAGGATTACTCTTCATTTTAGCCAAAATAATTCGTTCTGATTTCACATAATAACCACTTATCTCCAATCTTCCTGCGTGTATATGTAGGATTCTTTTCCAACACAGCTTCTAAAGGATCAAGACCTTGTGCTTCCATCAATTGCTGGACAAAATCATTAGAACATACGATAGAGCATACGATTGACTCTGAACGAATCATATCTTCATCTGATACGTCTGGTCTCCTGAGAGTATCTGCCACCAAATTATCTTTTCCTGAGATATGACTAATGGTAAAATCAAATTCTGCGAGTCGGGTTATTTGTGAATTCACCCGCCGAGAATAATTTAGCCTATTTGCTTTCCCAAGGATACTCAACAACGGTTTAGGATCAGTTAATATCATAAACTGATGTCCATCTAGGTAGTGCTCAAAATGCAACACTGCAGAATAAACTGCTAGTAAATCCTTTCCAAGCGTATCATATCGCTTCTCGCGATCTTGGAGTTTCCGACTATAGAATCCAATCGGCTTGACTATACCATTTTTCCGTTGATGTAACACTGCTCCTATGGCTACATCAGAAGCATCTGTGACCAGCTCAAACGGCTTAGTCCAATCCACAGGTGCTAATGTGGTTATTTGGCTTAACAGATCTTTGGCCCTCTGGAATTTTTCCTTGTCGTCTTGGCTCTAATTAATAGGCCAGGACTTCTTGATCGTGCTCCGTTCACGAACTAAATGTCGAATTAGCGACCCCAAAATTCCAGCTAAACCTGGTATGAACCGACGATAGTAGCTAATCATGCCCAAAAATCTACGCAACTGGCGTACAGTTCTGGGTTCTGGCACATCCTTGATTGCTTGTACCTTGTCTTCCAAGGGCTTGATTCCATCCTTGGAAATGGTGTGTCCAAGATATTTTACGGTAGAGCAACCAATCCTGCTCTTTTCTGGTTTCACTACTAATCCATAATGTTCCAGCTTAGACAAAACGATGTCCAAATGCTCCCGGTGTTCCTCCCTAGATTGACTATGTATAATGATGTCATCTATATACACTCTAGCAAATGAACAGTCTTGAAGAACTTCCTCTGTCAGACGCTGGAATGATCTGACTGGCATTCTTCAACCCAAAAGGCATACATAAGAATTCATGCGATCCTCCTCCAGGGAATCGCACTGCTGTGAGCGGTATAGATTCTGCCTCCATAGGTACTTGATAGTACGCCTTCTGCAGATCTAACGTTGTATATACCTCATACCCCATTATATCCCTGAGCAAAATACTCTGGTTCGGTAGAGGATACGAATCGCCTTTCGTAACCGAATTCAATAGACGATAGTTACCACAAACCCTCCATTGACCTGGTTCAGGTTTGGGAACAACCACTATTGGAGATGCAAAGTTGGAATTTGAACGCCTACAAATTCCTTCTTCTCTCAACCGCTTAAA
>JAQBSW010014516.1:0-11513 GCA_029291075.1 Eudiplozoon nipponicum
TTAACGTTAAGGAAAAGGAAAATAAAGGCAATTCAAAAGGATAAAAGGAGTGAAATCGGAAATCGGTCTACCATTTACTTTGTCTAGTTTAATTCTCGTAACAGTTCCATAGGCAGTTAAAGATTAACTAATTATTATAAAGTACAATAATTTATCAAAATAAAGATTCCTATCTCAATATAAACACAAGTCCCATTATACACATACGTGCATTAGTCACTAAAAAGTAAGCATTGCAAAACTTAGAAGAGGAAATCCATCCAGTAGACTAACTTCGTCCTTATTTGGAACTATTCACGTACTGTCTAGTTTTTGCCGCGAGCCGGACTCGAAACACCAATTAGATTAAAATTTAAAATTCTGTGTAGTGCGCGACAGGGTGGCTCGGTGGTTAGAGTACAAGACTCTGAAGCGGACGTACTCAAGTTCAAGACTCGTCCGCTGCAAATTCTGAACAATGTGTAGAGTTCCAAATAAAGATGACATCGGTCTACTAAATAAACTGTCAGCTCTACATCACAAAATGCTTAGTTTATACTGACAAACATAAGTGTGCATATATATATATATATATATATATATATATATATATATATAATGAGACAGGTGTTTGTATAGAAACCTTAATTTTAATAATTATCAACGCCCGCGCAACCAATGTCTATTTAAAGCACAAAATTGTCTAGGTTTTGAAAGATGTTGTTCTACTCAATTCTGTTAAATGTTGTTATGGACCAATATTTTCTGTGCTTAGCACTAATGGTGTAGATGCATTCAGACTGATGGGAGAAATCAGCACCAAGCCATCACGAAGACTCACACGTCGTGTACTTTTCTCTGGTTTTATTTTCTGATAGACTAAAGCGTAGTGTTTGGCAAAAGTACGCCAAATGTAAGATAGAATCGTCATTTTTAGACTTAAGTTAGTCAAATTTACGAATTAGAGGTAAATTGCAAACTCCTTATTTAACCATACGCCGAACTCCAAAACCACCAGCTGTGACGCGTACTTGTGAGTTTTCAACCTCACTAGATGATCTTCGAATTGAATTTATTATATAATGCATTATAAATCAACATTCGCTTCACACAAGGCATACCTCAGACATTTATTGAAATAAAAGTTGCGAGCCTTATATAAACGCAAATTCCAATATGCAGTGAACCCTCATTTATCGCGGTAGATAAGTTCAAAGACCCGCCGCAATAGCTGAAAATTCGCGAAGTATGGATACCATATTTACACTATTTATTTAACATGTATTCAGTCTTTTAAAACACTTCCTTTGCGTACTGTTAATAAACCGCCCTTTTGCAGAACACGTATGTACAGTACCCTTATCCAAAACAGGCACAAATGTATAAATGTTATAATATTAAAGTAAACAAATTGGGAGCTGTTTCGTCATCATTAACCATTGGAACCAATCACAGACTGCCTTACATCGCACTTAGTCACCTAGCTGCTACGCTTTGTGTTTTGCCAACAAAAGGGTACAGAACTGTTGTGCGTGTCGTTTTTTTTTGTCATGTTAGTTAAAAATTCAATTTCAAGTTATATAGACGTTTTTTTACTACTTTATGCTTGCTTTGTTGTTCATAGATTAGGGAATACTAATTTGTATTAATGCTTCAATGGAATTAACAAAATATTTTGGGTTCTCATATATCGCAACTATTATTGACATTACTGGAAAATCCGCGATACATTTCCTTATTTACTCAGTTTATGTGTATAATGAAAAAAATCCGCTATGCCGTGAATCCGCGAAAATCGATCTGTAAATTAGAGAGGGTTCACTGTATACATCTATTTGTCAGTATAAAATAAGCATTGTTTATTTTAGAAAAAGAAAATTCATTCGATATAATTAAATGAACAGTGGTTGGTCGGGAGGTTATAAAAAAATCTACAGATCAGGACAGTGATCTTGGTATAAACGGTTGTCCCATCATGTACACACATTTGACAGTATAAACTATGAATAATATAATAAATTCCTTTTTCTACATTATTCAATGGTTAGTTTACATTGACAAATGTATGTACATAATGAGACAGACAGAAATTTTGATTTAATTAATTCATTCAGTATACCGATTGCGTCATCACGACAGCCTATTACGTATTGTCCAGAATTTGCCAAAGAATAAGCTAAAACCAAGACACATGATGAGATCCGAATAAGGACAAAACCAGTCTAGTGAATGAATTGACATTTTCTACATTATAAAATGCTGAGTTTATACAGATAATGGGATTGGTGTTTATATCAAGATTTCAACTTTGATTTAAATAAGTTTTATCATCTCCCGCGCAACTAATGCTCGTTCAATTGTATAATTCTTTAAAAATTTTACTTTTTAGGAATGCCGGTTTCACAAAGTGTGTATAGTCGTGTATGTAACATGATTAAAAAACAAATGATAGAAATCTTGAAATCGATACCACTTTCAAATGTAGAGTTGTGTCTGGTCTGCAATAGCTATTTGGGGTTGGTTAGTTTGAACGTTAGATCTAAAGAGATACCACCTAGGCTCCAGCTGAAGTGGAGGCTAATCAAAAATTTAGGTAAGCATATAATTGAGCATTGTGTGCAGTATGCGGCGAGGTAGCGCGATGGAACAAGTCATAGACTCCGAAGTAAATGTGCCCCGACTCGAGCCCTGTCGGCGGCAAAAATTCGGGACAGTACTTGAAGAGTTCACAATAAAAACGAAACCGGGCTACTGGACAAACTGTCTTTACGTAAAATTCTCGGTTTATTCTGACTTTTGTATGTATAGTGCGACTGGTGCCTTCATCGATTTTGCAACCTTGATTTAAATTTGTGTGCATAACCAGTTTGCTGCTATTGCCACATCTTTATAAGTCATTCGATTAAACAAACGTTGATTGCGCGAGTGTTGCCAACAATTCTGACAAGTTCTATTTCAGACATGATTTAAATTTAAACACATTCATGACTCACTTATACCGACAGGCGCAATAGATGATGTGTTTCAATTGGCCGTGTGTATCATGAGGGCACGAAGTTAAACTGGAAAACGCGATTCAAAATGGCACTGACTGGTGTATGTAGTTGATCATACACTGTACTTGACGGAAATTTCGGCAGAATTCTTATTTTTTTGTGGCAAGCATAGCTCCTTCTTACCATAGCCAAATATGTACAGGTTATTCAAGTAAGCAACAACTTATTTCCAAAGTGGTGACAAAAGTTATTTGAATTAAATCTTCGCATTCTATGCAGTTTGGTCCTCGTTTGTAACATTTTCTTCCTGCATCGAAGTCACACCTGGAAGGGCTTTTAACGTTGGTACGCGTATGATGGCAGTAGTCTTTCTGTATCGTGCAACTTGTTAAAAGAATGGTAATTTCATCCACCCATAGTCCAAAATTTTGTTTAGCTCATTTGTATCAGTCCATCGCTTCTCATAATTGTTATTAAAAATATGTCTTAAGACAAATTTATTTCCGCTAAATATGTTTCAGCCAAAGCAACTTTCACCTACTTGCCACGCATGGCAGAGATTTTCATTTAAAATGAATTCAATTAAAAAATTCCTTTAAAACCTAAGCACATCTCTTGCAGTTAACACCCCATTCTGCATTTAATGCTATTTACCGTTTTACTTAAATTCACACTTATAAACTTAAAAATTCGTAAAAAATAGCCACGAAGCGTATTTCAATAATATTGGATTTTCAATGATTTGAAGCTGATTTCCATATTCAGTTTAATGTCTGTAGTCATGACAAATTGTTAACCGAATTAAGCTAATTGTAGTGATATGTTGTAGTAATTAGCTTAAATTGTGTGAGACAAAATGTGTGCAAATTAAGGTAGCTATTTAATAGAACCTCTCTCCTTCTCACTCTCTTTAAATTTTCTCCGCTCTACCTCTCTATCTCCTGTCTATCTATATATCTCTATCTCTTTATTTCTCTTACTTTTCCTCTTTCGCTTCTTCTATCCCTCCTCTTCCCCTACATCTTTCCCCTTCTTTCCTCTGTATCTGTCCCTCTCCTATTCTCTCTCTTCTCTTCCCTCCCACTCTTCTCTAATTTTCTCTCTTTTCTCTCTTCATTCACTCTCAATGTCTCTCTATTCTTCCTCTCACTTTCTTTGTGACGTGAAATTTTAGGTAAAATAATTCTCCTTAAAGTTCTTTTATTTAAAATAATAAACAATTACGCTCTGAAAGAAGTTTTTTATCCTTTACTAAAAATCAACTTAAATATCGCATTGATGACTCATTAAGGCCCGCAGCAGAACGAAATTCTTACTTTTAAACTTAAAGTCTCTGATCCGTGGCGCGTGTCATTAAATTTATTCACAATCATTAGTTTATTTCTCATTCAACTAAACTTCTTCTCAAATTATTAAAGTGCGTTATATTAGTTTCATCCGTTAAGATAACAGCAAGCGAAACGGATATTCATTAAATACCTTAATTTGATTAGAAATTCAGTACAGTGAGCCAAAATCATAATTATTTTGTGCAGTAGCCTGAAATAAAATCATATGATTGCGTATACTGATTACAATCAGTTACCTGCTACATTGTGCTGTTTTCATTTGGCCCGTATAGATTAATGATGAAATTCATTTTTTATCTCACAAATACGACTAATCAAAGTAAAATTGCGGCAGGAAATCAAAAAATTATTACTGACTTTTTGTGGAACACACAACGTGAACAAAGGTAAGTTTAATAGTAAACCGACAGTAGTCAATTATAAGACTAAAGAGCACTTCACAAAAACGTTCAAAAAGAGGGTATTTTTTCAATATCAGCTTTACAATCGGCAGTGTTAACATTTTAAATTATATTTTAATATCGCCAAAATACAAAGCAAGCAACCATAAAAGGCAGGTTAGTCAAAAAATAATACAAAAATATTATGCAAATCTTTCAAACCATTGAGCATAATAAACATTTCTCGACTTAATAATTGAGCTGCTTTTGTGAGCATTGTACTTTTTATGTGTTATTAGATGCCGGATGATGGAAGGGAAATAACGTTCGGAAACGTCACCAGTCAACGAAGATTCGATCGAAGAAAGGGACGAATCCGCCCCCAGCAAACATGAAGATAAACTCGATGCGTACTTGGAAATTGGGATCGTTCGGATCTTTGGAAAACTGATAGTGCAAAGCGAAAACCCGTTAACGTAAATCGCGGAGATTCAAAATTTGAAGTTCGTACTGCGCAACCATTAATTAAATAGTTAATAATGAAGCTGTTTACCCTGCGTTTGTATATAGAAACCTAAATTTATAGATGATATTATGTATATGTTAGAATTTTCTAAACTAACTTGAACGAATAAAACAGATCTGCTAATATTTCACCGTACAAATCATTTTGCATAATAATATATAATTATATTTTTCTATGTAGGTTAGATGTTGCAAAATACATCAATTGCAATTCGTCTACTGGATGGTCTTCAACATCAATAATCAGCGTATTTCTGCAAAGCAACTTCTCCTGTCTTCAACCACCGGTTGGAGCCATTCGAGATTCTACTTTTCAGGTTCCATTTAGCACGCGCCTAGTCTAGTAGATTAGTTATAATTTATCATCACTTTCACTATTGACTAGCATGAAATATAAGAAGAGATTCCGATCGAGACCCGAGAGCATGGATTATCTGAAGTAACAGGTGTTCAAATTTGGTTGTAATTCTCAATTTGGTAAAATCTATCCTATCTCAAAACCCATTCGATTTGTACATTTTACAGTCTTGGTATCTATGCATGCTCGGTATCTCAAAAACCAGTATATCGGTCGAATTCACAGGCTCGGTAACTCAAAAGCCATTGTATAGTGGGCATATACAGGCATGAAATCTCGAAAACAATTGTCTAGGTACTATTTACAAGCTTGGTATCTCAAAAGCAATTATTTTCCTATCCCTTACATGTTAGATATCTTGATAGCCACTATGCTGCTGCTCTTTGCAGGCTCGGTATCTGAAAAGCCACTATGTCAGCTGCATTCTTAGGCTCGGTATCTCCTAATGCATTCTGTAGGTACCAAATACAGCCATGAAATTTTTTAATTGGGTTATACCCGTTGTAGGCTCGATTTTTCAAAATCCATTATTTTTGTGCCCTTTACATATTAGGAAACACGACAACCCGTGTTTATTTAACCGACATAGGCTCTGTATCGCGAGAAACATTGTTTTAGTACTCTTGACAGGCTCAGTGTCTCAAACTATTACGTTGGTACCTTTCACAAGTCCGGTATATCAAATACTATTAAGTTGATACATTTTACAGGCCCGGTATTTTGTAGGACATTATATCTGCAAATATTTCAGGCTTAGTATCCAGAAAACCATTCTTCTGGTACACGTTACAAGTATAATATCTCGAGGACTATTGCATCAGTCCCTATTACAGGCGCAGTATCTCGAGAATTATTGATAAGTAAACATTTATATGCTCAGTATCACGAAAAACAGTTTGTTAATACAAAACACAAACAGGATATCTTTAAAACAATTTAGTAGGCAACATTTGCACACTCAGTATTTCAAAAAAAGGGTTTCGTTACCCTCATACAGGCTCAATATCACAAAAAACTATCGTGTATGTACCATTAACTGGCTCTGGGTCTCTAAAACCTTTATTTTGTTGACGCTTACATTACTTAGAAAATAATTGGGTTATCTGTCACAGGCCTGATATCACAGGAATAGCGTGTTGATACGCTTTATAGACTCGGTATCTCGACCACTATTGTGTAGGTAACCTTCTCAGGCTCGGCATCGTAAAATTAATTGTCTTGTTATCCTTTACAGGCCTAATTTCAGGAAAGGCCTCGTGTTTGCACTATTTACAGGCTCGCTAATTTGATAAACTTTATTATTTATGCCTTACAGGCTCTGTGATGTCTATATATATGTCTCTCTCTTCTCTCTATATATATATATATCGATTTAACTTTGAAATCACTTGTTTCGAATACTTTATATAAGAGGTACATTTTATTACTGATTGAATACTCATTCATGTAGGCGATTGTACTGTCGAATATTCCCACATTATTTAAAAAAATATATCGAGTTAATTAGGCGTTGAACTGGCTCCATATGATAAGTGGCAATTATGCATGAACTTCATGTGTACACCAGATTATAAAAAAAATTTTTGTTGATGACATTGGCATTATTGGACTAATTTGTTACTAGAATCGCAATACCTATTACAGACTTTCGAATATTTTAGCTTATCTTATCATGGAATATACAAATATCAAATGATGAATTAGTCAAATTCACGCCTTTCGTGTAGCATTGATTATTGAGTGTTTCTTTTGTGTTTACGTCAATTCAAGGCAAACTGACAAATTCAGCACGCATTTAGATGGCAATTTTATAATGAAAAAAATTTCAAGTTAGCAAAGATTATTGTAGGAATACCTGCGATATGGACAGTATCAGACCTCCAAGTCATCCGATCCCGTTACTGCGATTCATTTTCACTAGTTGTTAAAATAAATTTTTACAAATTATAAAGCGAAATACTAAAAAAGTGATTACTGTTACTCTAACACATTAAGATCATTTAAAGTTGCAATAAGAAATTGTACGTTTTCCAAATTCCAGAATTTTTGTCCGTTTCTGTCGCACTTTCAGTCAATTTCTGTCTCTGTCACTGCTTTTTTCATTCTTCTGCCTAGAAGTCTTCCCCCGCCTGTCTTTGTGTGTCTCTGCATCGGTCCTACCTTCTTTCACGCTCTTTTTCTGTAATTGTCTTTGCTTCTACGTCTTTCTTCTCTTTGACTCTAATTCTTTCATACATTCTGTGTCACTGTATCTGCCACTGCATCGCCCTCGCTCTTTTTCTGTCTCGTTTCCTACTTCTCTTTCTTTTACACTATGTCTGTATGTGTCCCTTCTTCTTTATCTTTGTTTCTGACTATTCCTGTCCCTCTAATTGTGAATCCCTGTCTCTGCCTCCTATACTTTCGCAATTTCTGTGACTCTCTGAAAATTCACCAAATCTCTCTGTATTCATGTATCGGCCTCACTCGTTACCCAAATTTCCAGCCCTCTTCCTGCCTGAAGTTTCAATTTGTAGTATCTAAACTTGAAGTGAAAAAAGATGGTTTTTCTCGATTTCAACATAGGCTGATGCGTTTTAAATAAAGCTTCCGCTTTTGATACAAACATAAATTCATTTAAATTTATGCAATTGCCAGTATAAACTAAGCGAAGTGGAATGGAGAAATGGTAATTCATCTAGTAGACCATTTTCGGCCTTATTGCGAACCATTCTCGTAACTGAGCACACGTTCCTTGGAGTCCGTGCCACTAACAACTGAGCCACCATGCCCCATACAACACATAATTTACTGTTATAAACTTACTGTTTTTTAGTTATTCCTTCCATCAGATGGAGGTTATATGCAGTCTCTTCAGACCTACAGTTCTAACTAACCATGCCAATCTGTGATTATAAAACAGACTCCACGCTACCCGTGGAAGTGGTATTAAATATAAAAAAATAAACATTTATTTAATTTAACTGTCACTGGTACGCGGGCCGAGATAACAATTATTTAAATCAAGTTTGCGATCTTGATATAAACACCAATTCCAAAATATACATACATATGTCAGAATGAGCTAAGCATTGTGTAGTGTAGAATAGGCAATAGTTCCTGTCGAGTATTTGCCGTGGAAAGGGCTCGAACTTGGATACGACTGTTTCGTGGTCCCCAAATATGTGAATGATGATTTTAATTGAAATAAATAATACAATAATCATATCATATAAAATACATAGATCAGGTCTAAATTACTACAAAATTAGGAATCTCTTCAGTTGACTCCGTTACCTTACATCTGAATATCAAATGTGAGCACTTTTAAATAGATATGCTAGTTTGTTCCAATATTTTCATCATATATTCAACAAATATTTCAACTTAAATTCACCTCCTATGATGCTGTGGCAGACGTCCTATGGGATAACCAACTTCCTTTTACAGCCTAATATTCAATGTTCGAATAGACGAATAATTTAAATCGCAAAAGGAAATATGTTGCCGATGGCCAAATTGACAAGTCGTTGACCACTACCAGGTCTATTATGGCTTCTAACGTCAATGATGAACCTAGCCACTTCCGTCGATAATTCCTGGTAGAACGAAGCCATAGTCTAGTTGACGGAATTTTCCCAAATAATTACAATGGCCATATTCTTCATGGCGTGCAATTTGTGAAGTACACCAAGTCGTATGACTTTATTAGTGCAGTTAGACTGCACTGACTGTCCAGTTCAAGCAGTGCTGGAAAAAAGTTTTTTTAACTTTTTTTATTAATTAAATAATTCATAAATAAACTAAATATTTTGAGAAGTTATAAATGTGGTGTTACGGCTATGCACAATAAAATTTTAAAAAATTTAAAAAATCATATTCATACTTTATTTTAACTCTCCACGATTTTCATTCGTGGGTGGGCGTTTTACACTATCAGTTACGCAAATATCCGATTGATCCCTATTTCCAGGTACGAGTTCGTCTTCATGGTGACTGGGTGCTGATTCGTCTCTCTCCTCCGAAAGCTTTAATATCGTTCATATTAACCAGCTTACCTTTGCAGTGTTTAGTATGAATGCTATTTAAGGCATCGGAGGAAAGTGACGAATCTGCGCACAGTCGCCACGAAGACGAACACAATGCGTACTTGGAAATGCGAATCTACTGGATCTTTGCGAAACTGATTTTGCCAAGCGACTACCCGCGACTGAAAATCACGGAGACTCAAAATGTGACGCACGCACTGCGCAGTCATTCAAGTAACAGCAAACTTATTTATCAATCAAAATCATTAATTTTAAAATGTAATATTTGTCGTAATTAAATTATAGAACCATAATATGCATGTAATGGAGCGATTATAATTTGCCAATAGGAATTCGGCATTTAAAAATAAGAAGACTTTAACCAATTGGAATTTCCAAAGTTAAGAATTAAATGAAGTGATTTATATAAACGGAAAATGTTGTTTTATTCACTCTTAATCCGTATAAAGTATGTTATCTTCTAAACTTCTTCTAACCATACAAAATAAATATGAATCAAAACGGGTATTTCCTTGATGGGAACTCATCAAGTACTTGCCAAATTTTGCAGCGATCAGAGCTCGAACCGTAGATAATTTTATTCAGAGCTTTGCACCTGTAGACTAGGTGAATCATGTACACACCACACAAAATGAAGCAAGCTAATCGTTGCTTTATATATATATAAATATATATATATATATATATATATATATATATATATATATATCTCTAAACCAGTAAAAACAATTTACACTTGGATGCGCAATAGAAATAATCAGTGTAAAAGTATCCTGCTAATGCAAGTCTATCAAATGATCAATAAAGTTATATTAGCGGTTTAGTACTACTATTTAAAATCTAAAGCTGTGTTGCTGATGTCGCCTTGCCCGAATGCTAACTTGGCCATAATGGTGTTGTGGAGAGGTTTAGTTTACCTCATTTCTGAGTTATCCTGATAAATTTACTCATAGTAGCAAGGTTTTCCTTCTCTCTCTACCCCTCTCCCTCTCTCGTAAATCTCTATAATAATTAATCTAAATTCACTTATATACTTTTTTTCACTCCTTATGGTTATATGGCAGTGAAACATTAGTCACTTGACTTTTGTGTGGCTGGACATGATGATGATGATGATGATGATTTAAAATCGGAATGGCTAAAAATCACATAAATAAAAATGTAAACAGATGTCGAACGATGTCTAAATTGCGAAAGCACATCGAATAACTCTTTGATAAATGCTGAAGAGCACTCTCAATTGGGTTGTGCACATTATAGAAATATTGTTATGCAACGCTAATTACTAAAAAAACAACCCTATAATAACATCCAATAGTGTCCGATTCAAAAGGATGTAAGTCATTTTCCATGCGTTACATACGCATAGCGGTTTGAATCTCGTTAGTCAATTTGTCGTCAGGCTAAATATTAACTATGGAAGGTCGCAACGCGTCAGTACGTGAGGCTGATAGTAGATTCGCTGTCACGTGACTAGAAGTATACAAAGGGATTGATTTTTTTATGAAGTCCGCAAACTTTATATAAAGAACTGTTATCACGACCCACACAATCAGTGATTGTTTAGTTGTGTCACTTATACGTATGTGGTGAAAGATGCACAAATTTGATGTTCGTGACTGCGTAGAAACTGTGCAGCCGACATTTCCAATCAAGTACAATGTATGCGAGACTAATAGAAGTGAGAGCCGCATATCCAATTTTGCTTTTCATATATATTCAATGCGGTTCGATCCTTGCTAGTCAATTAACCGTCGTACTCTGATGATAAACATATTACGTCGAAACGCGTCAATGAGTGTGACTGAAGGTAGCTTTGCTATTTTGTTCGATGACTTATTAACTACAACGGATTAGTGTTTACTTTCAGCTCCACCAATGTTAATTTTAAGGTGTTA
>JAQBSW010014517.1:0-11512 GCA_029291075.1 Eudiplozoon nipponicum
AAAATTCAAAGCAGCCTGGGATATTATTGGAAAACTATTTTTTCAACGATTTGATTTTGATATCAGCAACTAAAAAACACATTAAAACCAATAGATAGTTTAGTCAGAAAATCATCCGGTTATGCCTCGCAAACCGTGCTTCCTTTACGTGCATTTCTGAAAAAATTAACATTTTTATCCGATGACAGCGTGGAATGTCATTTGCCGGATTTGTGTGTCAAATAGCCTAGATGATTTCACGCGTAAAATTTGCGTGAAGTAAAACGTAAATAAATACTTGGCTTTTTTGCGTTAAGTCTAACGTTTAATTAAAAATAATTTGTTAAACAAATTGTAATTTTATAGGACAAACTTCCAAATGGGCTTTAATTTGTCAACCTTCTCAATCTTGTTCACATAGTCAATTACAATTTTGTTAAAGGACTTGACTTAATTTGGACTGTCTGCATAGGCATAACATTGCATAGCACGGCAATTGAAGCTCAAAATCTAGACCGATATTCTGTTTATTTGGCACTACTCGATAATGACCATACTTGCTTCATACGCCGTGGTGGAGCACGCAGTTAAATGTTTGCACCTAATTTTGCTTTTATTGAGTCCCGGCTTTAAATGAACACATAAAATTGCTCTAAATATGTATAGAATGAATAGTGCCTAGAACTCTAAATTAACTCCTCACTAATACCTTGAATTGAAAAATGAAGAAAAAAATAGCAAAATAGTCCAAATGCATTTTATCTCGTACACAGATTTAAATATATACATATTTATACATATATATGTCTATACCAAGCGCTCAATCCTAATTTAGGTCATTGATAAAAGTGAGCTTGCTCATGATTATTATCCTTTATTTGTCAACATGAAGACAATGCCCAACACATGAAGTATTGTTATTATCCTGTGAGTCGTTTGCCAGCTTTCAAACTGTGATACATTGTTTTCTGTGCGAAAACTTTGACCTCTAAGAGCTTCGGGCCTTTATCTAAAATGATTTAAATAAAGGTTGCGATATTGATGTAAACACACATTCCACCATTTAAACTTTGATCAGTATAAACTAACAATTATATAATTTATCCAGTAGACCGGTCTCGTCCTCCTGGCTGCGGACAGTGCTCGAACGTGTGCACGTCTGATTCCCAGTTTGTGATTCTAACCGCTGAGCAATTCTGTCACAACTATTAGCTACAGCACTGATTGTATTTTGCATCGCAATGTTTGCTCATTGCTCCGATGAATATTCTTTTACTGGTCATTCTGACACAGACGATAAGGAAGACATTAGTGGTCTCGAATATTATACTACTCATTATTCTGAATAAATGCGTCACCTGTGCATATTGACAATTGTAGAAGACCCTGGAAACGCACTACACATCATCTTAAATTTGCCTAATATTTAGAAAAATCAATATTCTATGTGGTTTTTACTCCATAATACATATTATAATAATATCTATTTTATTGGCTCTTATTAAGAGTTTTGGCAAATCTAGTATGATCATTAGATAGAGGATTATGGAATTTTCGAGGTATCAGGTGTTCAGAAGTAGATGTATTTCTCAATTTTGGTGAAATTTCGGATATCTTGAAATCCATTGTGTTAGAAACTTAAACCGACTCGGCAACCACTGCATTTGTATTTGGTAACGTCTCAGCAACCATATTGTAGGTACCGAGCACAGGCTGCGTATATATATATATATATATATATATATATATATATATATATATATATATATATATATATAGGAGTATATAGTATATACATACATATATATATATATGTATATATATATGTATATATATATATATATATATATGAAAACACACTTAATCCAATATTATTTCTACCAGTATCTACAGCCATTATTCTGGATTCGTTAATATATTCGTTCATCCAACTCTATCTGTACATATGTCAAACGAATCCCTCTATGTTTCTCTTTGTTTTACGCTCCTTTTTGCATAATGTCATGTGGCGTGTCATCGCTTTCATTGTAAGTGCATCCGTAATTGAATGGTGTGTCGTATTTTGCGGAACGTGGGCTATTTTTGAAGGCCTGTAAGTTAGGTCTTTGTTCCAGTCCAATTTAATTTCCTTTAGAATTACATTATGCACGTTTAAGCAGGGGTTCAGCTTATTAATTGCAATAGCTTCAAAAGCCAGAAGCATTTTTTCCGTTTTTGCCTTGAAAAGAACTGAAAAATTGGTTCTACCAACAGCCTGACCAGTGAGTAGTACATGTTCCCAAATTGCTGACTTGTGCAGGAGTTGCACCTCTCTTTAATTTTGAGGGAAACGTTGATTTATTCTAATTTTGAGCCTCTTTTTTGAACTACCGATCTACTGAGATTGGTGTTCAATACGGCAAAACATGCGCACAAATTAAAAAGATAGCCTCTCTGTGACGTCAACACCTTTGTCAGTATACAAATTTGAATTTACCTGCAACGCTCAGTAAATTGGTAGATCAAAAAAGAGGCTCAAAACCGAAATATATCAGCATCTCCCTCAAAAACTATTAAAGAGGTGTGCAGCTCCTGCACAAAAATCATCAATTTGAGAGCATGAACTACTCACTGGTCATGCTGTTAGTAGTAACATTTTTCATTTCTGTAAAAGGCAAAAACGGAAAAAATGCTTCTGGCTTTTGAAGCTATTGCAATTAATAAGCTGAAGCCCTGCTTAAACGTGCAGGAAGTAATTCAAAAGGAAATAGAATTGGACTTGAACAAAGACATAACTGATAGGCCTTCAAAAATAGCCTACGTTCCGCAAAATACGACACACCCGTCAATTACAGATGCACTTACAATGAAAGCGATAACACGCCACATGACGTTATGCAAAAGGAGTATTCTAAATTGCGTAAAACAAAGAGAAACATAGAGGAGAGGGGATTCGTTACGACATATGTACAGATGGGATTGGATGAACGAATATATTAACGAAACCAGAATAATCGCTGTAGATACTGGTAGAAATAAGATTTATTAATAAATGTTATTCCATGGATTACGTGTGTTTTCATATATTAAATGATGGTGAAACTGGTAACGATATATATATATATATATATAATACATACCTGCATATATATTAGTTCTTCGCAAAAAACAGTATTTAACTGTAATATATTGAATTGAATGCTGTCATGCTTACCGCGAAATTTGATAACTGATATCGATCAGAGCCAGAGTGTATAGTTTAACTGGGTAACAGGTGTTCAGAATTGTTGCTTAATTCTCAATTTGGGTGAACTTTCGCATCCAATTTATATCCATCGGGTTGGTATCATGTACCGACTCGGAAACCATAGTGTTAGTATCGTTACTCATCGATTTCAAAAAAGGTATCAGTTACTAACACAATAGCCATGGGTTAGTATCCTTTACAGACTCGGTATATATATTATATAGTGTGAGTTAGCATTGAAGTTGCATTGTCGTTGAGTTTAGTTATGTTAGCTTCACTATTACAGGTTTCACATTCGCCCTGGGAGATTGTACCGTCCTATTATTCCACATTCTTCTACCAAATATATAATTGGTTAAGGGCGTATACCAGCTCCTACTGATGAGTCGCCAGTAAACACAGAAACAGAATGTGCGCCGGATTACTTTCATGCTGCCTTTGGTTTATCCTTCTGGTCACAACTGAACTAATTTGTTACTAGATTTTTTCACTGATGGTATAAAAGGTAATGTTGCTTAAGAAAATCTTTTACGCTATCTAAGTTTTTATTTTTCAACTTATCAAAAATTATTCCTTTTGTTCCTTCCTGGTTAAGAACACGTGATAGCGTCCACAATATTTTGCATATCTCGATCGATAAGTTTCTTTTTCTAAAAAGAAATCTTTGCTCCAAGAATTTTTTTTGTGTTATGGAAAACGTTACAACTGCATAAATAAAACTTAAAGCATCTATCCTATTAAGCTGTATTAATGGCGTAGAAATTTCACTTTAACTTTAACAAAGTCTTTTTGAAAATCATTTCATATTTCTCATCAACTCAAAATTTACCCTTCATACTTCGTACTTACTTTCAGTTGGTTTCTGCAATTTCCGAAAACATCTAGTTCGATTCCACGTTTCAAAAAGTATTTTTGCACAATGTATGATTGCCTCATTTTTCAGCTTCTATTTATTACTTCAATATTGCTATATATATATATATATATATATAGTCATAATTTTCATAGCGGTCTGTACATATATAATAAATATACAAACTTGTCACATCAATCTAACTATGCCTTTTAATACTTCAATACATTTTAAAATATTTATTTATATATTGTCACGTTATTCTTCTCTCTACATTCCCTTTATTGTCAATATTCTTTATGGAATATAAATTTATGAAGGCAGAAGATTACAAATCTATTGTATATTCTTTCTATATATTTAAACAAATTGTCTAATAAATAAGCCATAATTTGATCGGTAGGATTAAGTATTACTTCTAATCTGGTTCTCTCAATGAAATAAACAAATTTGAACAAAATAAACAATATTATTTTTGTCAACACAAGCATAACTAATAAATGTTCATGGACGTATATTCAATCTCTCAATCTATTTATTAAAACTTGAAACAAGAATTCGTTGTCCTATTTAATCATCACCGGGTTTCTATACCTGCCTCTTGGTCGGACCTTATAGTCTTATCGTAAATTTACTGATATGTCTATATTCATTTTAATCCAACTTTGCAATCTGGCTGTATTGCTATTCAACATTTTACATATTTTCTTATAACCCTATTCCAACCAACTATAATTCAAACTTCTTATCACTTTGTTTATGATATCTGTCAATTTTCCCTATATCTGACCATACATCCATTTATCTTTTATTGTTTTACCACTCTTACAACATATATTCAACCATATTTATCATTCCAACCAAGAATTAAGCAGTTTAGAATCAAATTCGGCATATATTAAATATTAATACGAAATATTGCCAAATATTCTGATATTAGACTGCATTTATTGATAATACAATTCTTTAAATCGTGTTTGCGAGCTTGATGTAAGCACCTATCCCATTGTATTTAAACTGTCATCGAACAACATAGCAAAACTGTAACTGACGGTAGATTTGCGATGCATTTATTGTTTGCAAACATAAAAAATGAAAAACTGCATAATGTTTTTGTGTCAAAATATGATTGGCCAATCATTTATTCTTATTGACATATCATACTTTATATTGTATTACTATATGAAGTAGTACAACACATGTATTTTTATATTTTTCATTAATTCGCGGTGGAAAATTTTTCGCGTGTAGCAGTGTATGATTTTCTACTTAACAATGAAGCACAGTATATTTTTAATGACTCTAGTTGCTTACAGTTTTCTGCACAAAATACTCATTAGTACTTTAGATTTGGTAATTTCGCGGGCAATTAATCATCTCCTATTTAGTTCTTAGTTCCTTAAATAGTTCTATGTTTACTTTGTGCTTTGATGTTCTTGTGCGATGCAAAAAACTCGCAGTAATCAATTGTTTAAGAAAAAATCTTGTAAACGTATGTATTTAAAAGAATTGTATCAATAAACGGCCTTAGTATTTATTCTTTTAAAATTATGAAATAAAATTTATTTTTGCTTTATTGGTATTAAATAAATTCTTTAATAATTTATTGTATAATAAATAGACACCTCAAAGCTTCTCCAGACATTTTGGGATTCTCGCTTGGTTTCTAGTTACCAATTTCCTTGAGAAGCTAATTGAATTAAGCGTTAAGTATCAAACTGACGTAGACCGATAAATAAGGCTTCAGAAAATATTATTAGAAAGACATTATCTCGTTTATACGATAAAACATTTCTTCACAAATAGGAATTTTTATTAAGCATGCTTATTTTTGTTGAGGGCGCTTTCGCTCAGTGTTTCCAACTGATTTAGTGAAGCTATAGAACACAAAATTTAATTTTTTCAAATATAAATATTTGTAACAGAAAAAAAGCATATATATCAATATATATATGTCAAAAATTTCAAATATGATAAACTAAAACACGTTCCCGTGAAGCTTAGGAAGCTTCATGATAATGTCCATGCATGATTATGTTTGCATGGTTTTGGACACAGTACTTATTTATATTGCCTTTAAGTACTGAGGCATAATTAAACACCTATCCTTAGTTAAAATTGAATAGCGATTCATTAGCATGTTATCATTTGCAAGGAAAACATGATGTATAATAAAAAATTGTGAATTACCAATAAAGATTTTTCAAAAGCTACTGCACATTGAAATGGAAGTAAGGCTTAGTTAAGACATTATGTTGAGTAATTGCTCATCTTATATTTTCCAGTTTGAGTTGTATGTCAGATATAATATTCACAACATTAGCAGTTACCCACCCAATTTTAGAATTACCTATTAAAATATTGTCATAATATAAACCATTGTGAATTTTAAATAAGTCAATATGGAACCGCTGTATTTTAACCTTGAATGAAAAAGTTGAAGAATCAATGATAAGCATAAAAGAATGAATTGGCTTCACTTCGGTATTCCATAATTTGCAACGGACATAAATTTTGCAATTAAACAATCCATGTTTGTGCGCGTGGTGGTAACATTTCTTTAAATCAAGTATGCGAGCTTCGAGAAAACACCAATCTCAATCTACTTAACCTGGCTAGACTACTCCGGTCGCACGTACTGACACATTACGAACTTCCTTGATCTTCATCAGAGTACGACTGCAAATTGATTAGCGAAGATAAAACCGCAATGCATATATATGGCAAAGCAAAACCATATATGTAGCTCTTACCTCTGATGATGATCATGCAAGGTCGAAACGCGTCAGTACCTGTGACTGACGGTAGTTTTGCTGTTTTTCGTCGACCGGTTAAGTAAAATTGGATTGGCGTTTATGTTAAGCTCGAAAACTTGATTTAAAAACTTTTTATTTACTAGTTTTACCGCCGAACTTTTTCAATTAATGGTAAAGCCAAAATTTAAATGCAATCTGAAATTAACATTATCTTCCATCGGAATTATACATATTGGCAATCAAATGTAGATGTGTACAATATAAAAAAACAAACATTGGTTGTGTGGGCGGTGATTATGATTATTTTAATCAAGGTTCCGATGTTTACAAGTCATATTATTTGCATAAATTTGTTAGTATAGACTAATAACTATATAATGGAGAAATAGCAATTCGTCCAGTTGACAGGTTTTGTCGTCATTCGGAACTCTCCATATACTACCAACAGCAAATTCTGGACTGTACGTCAGGAGTTCACAATAAGGATGAAAGAGGTCTACTAGATGAATTGTCTTTTCTACATTATCAAATGCTTAGTCTATTTTGGCAAATTCTTGTATATAATGGGACTGGTGTTTATATCAAGATGACAGCCTTGATTTAAATAATAGTTGCAGAATAGATGTAGAACATAGAAATTGCGGTTATCATAGCACATACTAACTTCGTATTTGCAAAATAAAACTGCTGCTGTCCGTACATCTATAACTATACATATCTTGTCCTTCAAAAATTGGGACATGCCAACAAAACACTTTTCAATTTTAATAAATAACTAGGTGTGAGTTATGATATCCTGTTTAGGGGCTATCCCTATCGATGAACATTGTCAGCAATGTGCAAATAAAAAAAATAACTTTTGCATTTCTATTACCATGGGGCCTTCCAAACCCTAAACAAAAGTGTGGATGTTTGTTTGATCTATTTAAAGGTTCCGGGCTAATTTATGTATAACAGACATGGACAAGACAGTACATTCTTTACCTTAGCGCTGTACCAATTTGGCAAGAGAATTTTAAAACACAAATTGCTCGAAGGAATAATGAAAGTCTTTTCTGAAGAATTACCATGTCGAGAGAAAGCGGTGCTAAAACAGTTTTATTAGAAATCGGGTACAGCGAAAATTTCGTTGAAGCTAATAAAAATAAACAATGTCAGTAAGGTAATGCAACTGTACCCAACAAGAAGACAATAAATGTCAGTATATTTTTTAGTGGAGACGTAACTTCAGAAATATTTATACGAATGATTAAAATAACAGTGACATTTCGGATATGTAATACAAAATTGATGTTTCTTTTCAAAGCGTCGGCTAATTTAAAATTTTAAGGATAGGGTCTCTGCAATCGAACATTCAAACATAGTTTATTTATGCAAATGTCATAGCTGCTATGTTGGTCGTACTGGCCTATTAATATGGAAAAGAATTACAGAATATTTTAAGCTTCGCCACACTGGTGTATGGAAGAAGGCTTCCGCACTAACTGAACACTTTGTCTATCAAATTCATACCGCAAATCAGGCGGATTTCCAAGGAGTTCTTTAAAGATAATATAAAAATTAATTATGCACAGATGAGACATATGTATGCGAATTCGTAAGCCTCGGCCTAATAAACAAACTAAGTTCGTATATGCAATTATGTAACTTGCGCACCTAGTAACAAATTAGTTCAAATATGACCATAAGGTAAACCATCGACAGCAGAAACGGAAAGAATAATCTTTGGCACATTTGTTTCGTGCTTTCTGGTGACTCATAGTAAGAGCCGGTATTACGCGCTTTACCAACTTTATATTTGAGTGAGGAATTTCGGAAAATTGGACGGTACAATCTTCAATACGAATGTGTAAACCTGTTGTAGTGAAGCAAACTTCATATAAACTATTCGACAATGCGACTTAAAAGCCAACTCGCTATACATAATACATATACCAAGACTGTAAAGTGGACCAACAATGTGGCTATTGTGTCAGTACCAGATACCAACATTATGGTACCGAAATGGTATATGGTACAAACATTATGGTTGCCGAGTTGGTACATGGTAACAACACGATGGATTCCAATGTATGCTAAAGTTCAAGGAAATTGAAAATTACAACTATTTATGAACACCTGTTACTTGTATATGCTTTGAATATAAATAGTAATTTTTTGTGGCTTTTTATTGTGTACGCGCGTTTCCTGATTCCAGTTTGTCGTGTATATTCTATAATTAATCCCAATTTATCCCCTGTGCTTTTCAATAAATAATTACATAGAGTAACAGATTTTCCAGTCGAGCCAAGTCCTGGAAAAAAGAATTTTGGGTTTTTAGCTGTGTTGCACTTACCTGCTTTATAATAAAATTATACTTCCAACATGAATTATTTCACAAATACATTTGATTGAAACGACAGATATGCCATGTATTTTTGGAATATGATAATCACAAAGAGTAAAGTTGTCAATTACAGAAATTTCACAGTTAACATGGCAAAATGATTTGCTTTAATATTTGACAAATTTATTCGGGTTATTTCTCATACATCTTTAATATATCCTTTTATGTAATTTACGACGACCCTGGAAGTTACTTTAAGTTTTACTACTCATTTTAAAATAAATATAGAAATAACTTGAGTTTGTTACACATTTAAGAATAAGTTAAATACGACAACTGGAGAAATTTTAATGTATTTTTATGTATTTTTTTGATTCTCGCTCCAAATCAAAACAATGAAGTTTGTTAAAACTTGTATGACTGGCAACGAAAAATAATAGGACGTGACAGAATGAAAAGCGGTAACCAATTAACGGTAAAAGATCTATTGTCCTGAGTTTTTGATGAAATATTCACGTTACTTAGGTCTTCTTGTTTGTGGAGAACTATTATGTATGCAACCATTTATAATATGTTTCGAATTTAGATAATAACATCTTTATCACTTATGACGACTAACCATCACTGGCAAAAAAGCAGAACTAGTGTTGAAAAATGTATTGAATTTAGAACATTAAAACATGCTGCAATATTGATTTGAAAAATTCAGTTCAGCACTTATTCACCTAACGAATATGTGACAATTAATTTTTTTTAAGTGCACAATTCATAGACGAATTAATATCCTGATCATTGCCTGGCAAGAAAACAGTTGTTGCTTTATGGCTATGTAAAGGAAAAAATAACATTGAAAAATACGTATCTCCTACAATTCAGTCAATTAGGAGCCTCAGAGCACGTATTATTTTTTGTTTCTTCGTAAAGGCCTTCTTACATCTAATAAAAGCTAAACATCCCATAAGAATAATTCTATATTGATTTATTCATTTGGTAAAAAATATTAATTGCTATAAAATAGAATAACTTCGATAAAATAAGCATACATATTTTCTAGTAAAATCGTTATAGCCGTTTACCTTGACGATAAAATGACACACAAATTTATATTATTGACACAATGTGAGTATTTCCCTACAAATCTTGATACTATATCACAAAAATTTCATTCAAGAAATTGTATCGGCTACACATATTTGTCTACACAGTGAAATTCGTTCGTTATGTTGAATTTTACTCGTTAAGTTTCACTGACACATTGAGATTAATGTAAAAATAAGCCGAAATGTGTGGATATTTAGCCTCAATATAAACTGATTTTAACTTCCAGCTACATGCACTATGCAAGTCCCGTGGCGCAAGCGATAGCTGCTTGGCCCAAGGCAAAATGGTTGAAGAGTAAAGCCCTGGGCTCGATAGTCCGAGTTAATAAGTTATATCTGGTTTAACACTTGCTATAAGATTGACTACAACATGGAATGTTTTATGAACTAAGATTCATGTCTGATTTACTTTAAAGAATATCGACACTTTCCGCAAAGCTTGAGTTTGTCAATAAACTAGCATTATAATTACAAGGTACTATTAGGTGAGGCCAAAAGTTACCTGGCAAATTAAGCAAGTCTTTGCATTGATCCATAATTACATTTATGTTCGACAATAAGTGCTCTGTCCAATACCTCATGCCACATTGATAAGTTGTCGTAGCATCCATATTTGATTAAGTTTCTGTATTACACATACAATTTTAGTTAATGCCAAGAACAAGATAAATGGCTGTGATTGCGGCATGTGGCTGATGAAGCGAAATTTGTTGCAGTAAGAATTTTGGATTTTTATTTTCGCTGGATGTCATTATATAATTTGTTTTAAACTAGGATTAATCAAGTGGAATGTATATTTAATCCCTTTCCATTAAAAGGCCAAATAATTGAACAATGGTCTACGGTGAGTAATGGGTACACACACACACACACACACACACACACATATATATATATATATATATATATATATATATATATATATATATAATAATCTCCTGGCTGCCAAAATTTATATTACATCAATCTACTATCAATAAACAATTCTTCGTGAAGAAGCTCCCTATTATTTTAGAGGTCTGCTGCTGATAGCAATCGAACCTACGAAGGTCGAACAGATACTGTGCCATCTGGAGAAGTGATATTGATTTCAAATATTATGTAGAATGGTTTCGTCTTTATTAATTACTAGTAAGAATTTCGGCGACCGGGAATTGAACAGAGGTCAATCTAATCTTTAGGTTACAAGTGATTCTAATTAAGCTTCAACTGACGGAAAGACTGACCAAAAACCTAAATTTGTAGGTAAATAAAAAATACATTTTGTTAACC
>JAQBSW010014518.1:0-11511 GCA_029291075.1 Eudiplozoon nipponicum
TACTCAAGTATTTTTTGAAGTTAATATTTTGCGGTGTGTCAGCTTGAATCTTTCCAATGCCGCGTTTTGCGTACGCGGGTATGTTTATGTGGCAGTGAAGCATTAGTCACTTTTGGCTTTTGTATGGCTGTGCATGATGATAATTATGATGATATTAGATAAACATTTGAGAGAGAGGAGTAGTTCTTTGTAGAGGAAGATATTTCCTCTGACAAAAAAAGTAACAATTTCTTGTTAAATGTAAACTACTGTGATTGACTGAAACGATTGTTATGAAAAAGGTAAATAATCTTTTTAAAATCGACAAAGTTCTTTCTTTAAATATTTTCAATTATTTATAATTTTTAATTGTACGTGATTTCAGTTTTCTGTATTTTGTGTCTCACTTGCATGATCTTATCTTTTGACGTGTAATAGCTAGTCTGTAACATCAATTTTTCTATTTTTGAACCTCAAAATATACTATAATTATATAGATATTTAGGATTATAGACATTTGACTCACAATGTTGCTTATATTTCTATATATTTCTTTATACATGTTTATATGTATTTTATATGTTTATATAAGGTATGAATAACGTAATAAATGAAAATAGTTTGTCCTTAGAAAATATTCATGGTTAACGGCTAGAAAATTTTCTTCTAATGAAGAACTTAAAACGTGGCGTGATAGACGTATATATATGGATAGATTGGTCTATCCATAGATATATTTATTCTATAGACAAATTGCAACACGCGGCTCCACGTTACAAACCAACGATGTTCAATTTTGACAAATATGGTTCTCTTTTTAAAGTCAAATAATCTAACTCTGTTTTTACACAATATTTCTCTAAATTGTGATTTTAACAACAATCTCTATTAGTTTCAAGCAGTTTTAATTAAGATTTCCTGAACAGCAAATTGAATTGTAATTAATAGGGTTTTGTTTAATAAATATACACACCCGCGCGCAATACGCACGTAACATTCGGTGGATTTTTATACCTCTGTGTTCAAACATTGGATTTACTTAGTTTACGTGCATTAACCACATTTTACACAACTACTAACAGTTCAGTTATGATTATACTCATCCAATTTCAGGTGTTTCTCAATCTTTTATCCGAAACTCTATAGTTCAATGGATTTATATAATTTAAACATTCAAAACCTAGCAAACAGTGGAATAATTAAATACTGTTTGTTGCGGAGAACTAATATATATGCAAGTATGTATTAGGCGTTGCGAACCTAGCAAAAAATTAGTGGAATAATTATTTGTGATGTTTTTTAAGACTAATTTTACAAGATTTTAATCCATCAATTAACAGCGTCAATATTTATTGTGTTTCTTATCATCAATTATCTGTGACTTTAAACTAAATTGTTAATCAGTCTGAATTTATATCATCGCACCTTTTCACTCATTTACATGAATTCATCACGATTCAGCCGATTGTATTTCTTGTGATTACTTGTGTATAAGAAATTTAATTGTGTTGACCATATTTTATTTTGTTACCGTCTAGAACACGTTCTATTTGGATTAACTGTGAATTGATTCATGCATTGCAACATAACCTTCAATAAATGTCTGAAAACATGGATGAGTCTTCTTACTTTACCATTCGGAAAAAGGCCAGGGACTGATCATGGAACGGGTGGTGATAACAGCCACCATGAAAATGTAGGAAATTAGTACTAAATAGACAGCTACCTTGCAAAACCTGTTACAATAACTGCAAAACCTCCTACAATATATAGGTATAAACATATATCGTACATATACAAATATTATAATGTTTATATATATTAGAATATATGATATTTACATAAATAAATGAATATATATATACATATGGGGTGGTATAAATACTGTAATAATAAATAAATAATTAGACCAAATTACTAAATAAAGAGCAAAGCAATTATTGATATACATATATAATATTTATTTAGAATAAGAGACATTGGACTCACACTATTGCTTATATTTCTATATATTTTTATACATTTATATGTATTTTATATATTTATATAAGGTGTGAGCAACGTAATATATGAATAATAAGTATAGAAAATATTCAAGGTTAACTGCAAGCAATTGCCTTTAGGTATACATACGTATATATAAGGGCGTTATGATATTATGTTTATATATATATATATATATATATATATATATATATATATATATATATATATATATATATATATATATATATATATATATATATATATATATATATATATTGTAATACAACTCGCATTAGCAACGATGTTCGATTTTGACAAATACAGTTCTCTTTAAGGTCAAATAATCTAACTCTGTTCTCACACAATGTTTCTCGTAACTGTGATTTTAGAAACAATCTCTGTTAGCTTCAAGCAGTTTTAATTGAGATTTCTTGAACTGCAATTTTATTTGTAATTAATAGGGTTTTTATGAAATATCCAGAACCGCGCGCGTTACGCGTGGAACACGCGGTGGACTATTGTGTCACAGTGGATTTATTTCGCTCAGTTGGATTATTCGCAGTTTACGCGAAGGATTTACTGTTCACATTTAATTATGCCTATCCGAATTTCAGAGAATAATGGATTATTATAATGACATGAGTTAAAAACATAGCAAACAGTGAACTAATTATTTGTGAATTTTGTCATTGAAGTCTTTACACGGATTACACACATTCATTTTCAGTGACAACTTTTAACAGTGACTATGTTCATATCATCATGTATTTTCAATCGGTTGCATGTATTCATTTCAATTCAGACATTTGTGTAAGAATAACTGCTTGTGTGCAAAATATGTTTCTTTATAAACAGAGCTCATTTTAATCTTTGCCGTCTAGAAGACGGACAATTTAGTTTAACTGTGACTGGTGTTTAAGACATTCATTTGTGTTAAAATTTGTTTTTATTGCCGACCAGAACATGGTCAATTTGGACTAACTGTGAATTCTATTTCTATTTGCAACATTGTGTACAATATACGTGTGATAACTCATTTTTGCCTTCTCACGTCAACCATCCGAGAAAGATCAGAGACTGATCATGAGTACGAGTAGTAATAATAGCCACCATGGATATGTAGGAAGGGTACAGAATCACGAACTAGATAGCTACCCCGCAAAAATACTCCTACATAAATGGTGCCCCGGTTCGTCGAACTCACAGCCAGCAAGGAATTAATAAACATCTAGATTTTGAGAAATTCAAGCACTTTGGATGAAGGCCACAGTGCCACAGTTACCAGCGGAGTGGTGTCCGAATCACCGCAGCTATGGCCACTCCACACGTTATTGCCTCGGAAACGGCTGCACATTCCCGCGCACAGACGCGACGTTCAAGTGGGCGCGGTCACCCTCAACAACTCAGGAGGATCCGCCCATGGAAGGTTCGGAAAGCTGGTGGGGTCAGCCTCCTCGGCGGCAGTAGAGGCTGAGCACCCCAACATCGTTGGCCGCTCCACGTCTGATGGCTCGAAGCACGTTATTTCGCGGTAGAGCGCAATCAAACTATTGTATATACAGCGACGGTTCCAGACAAGTCATGCTTCAAACGCCCAAATGCCAGCAACCAGTCTCATCGTCAGTTGCCACAATCAACATCTTTTCTCATCCGTGACGCAACCTCTGGCGAATTATTTCTCATAGACACTGGATCAGATATGAGCTTACTACGCCACAATTATTTCGAACCCACCCACCCAGTCGACACCAGCAGTCTGACATGCGCCATTGGTTCCAACATAGCGACGTTTGGGGTACGAGTACACACAATCTCGTTCTCCAACTCAAAAAGATGTTTCAAATATCCGTTCACCATCACCAACACGACAAGAATTATCATTGGACGTGACTTTCTCGAACACTTCGACCTAACCATTCGTCCAAGAACACGAGATAGAGGAACCAGAATCAGTGTTGACAGAACCAAAATCAGTCGTTACACGGTATGGCAGAGCAATAACACCTACTGTAAGGTTAGCCCCCTTCATTGTGTACTACATTTCATTGTCGGAGGGGTGTATCTAACACGCGGCTCCGCGTTACAACCCAACGATGTTCGATTTTGACAAAAACAGTGCTCTTTAAGGTCAAATAATCTAACTCTGTTCTTATACAATATTTCTCTTAACTGTGATTTTAGGAACAATCTCTGTTAGTTTCCAGCAGTTTTAATTGAGATTTCTTGAACTGCAATTTTATTTGTAATTAATAGGGTTGTTTATGAAATATGCAGAAATGCGCGCGATACGCGTGGAACAGGCGGTGGACTATTGTGTCACAGTGGATTTATTTCGCTCAGTTGGATTATTCGCAATTCACGTGAGGGATTTGCTGTTCACATTTAACTATGCCTATCCAAATTTCAGAGAATAATGGATTATTATAATGACATGAGTTAAAAACATAGCAAACAGTGAACTAATTATTTGTGAATTTTTGTCATTGAAGTCTTTACACGGATTACACACATTCATTTTAGTGACAAATTTTAACGGTGACTATGTTCATATCATCATGTATTTTCAATCGGTTGCATGTATTCATTTCAATTCAGACATTTGTGTAAGAATAACTGCTTGTGTGCAAAATATGTTTCTTTATAAACAGAGCTCATTTCAACCTTTGTCGTCTAGAAGACGGAAAAATTTAGTTTAACTGTGACTGGTGTTTAAGACATTCATTTGTGTGAAAATTTGTTTTATTGCCGACGAGAACATGGTCAATTTGGACTAACTGTGAATTCTATTTCTATTTGCAACATTGTGTACAATATACGTGTGATAACTCATTTTTGCCTTCTCACATCAACCATCCGAGAAAGATCAGAGACTGATCATGAGTACGGGTAGTAATAATAGCCACCACGGATATGTAGGAAGGGTACAGAATCACTAACTAGATAGCTACCCCGCGAAAATACGCGTACAATATATCATCATCATGCAGAGCCTTACAAAAACCTAGTGTCCTTTCACAGTCCACATACAACCGAACGACTATATATATATATATATATATATATATATATATATATATATATATATATATATATATATATAAGGATTTATTTTAGTTATTAGGGCATATATTCATATGCAATTATTTCCCATCTTAAGAGAAAACACAGTATTTGACATTCGAGTTTTTCTGCGTTGTTTATTCTAATTTTCATTACTTTGACATCACATCAGTACAATTGTGTTTCGATGCTTTCTCTCTCCCTTACAAAATTCTGCACATGAGATGAGATTATTTTTACCCCGAATTTGGGATATATATAAAGTTGGTCTACTAATTGCAGATAGATGCAGATAACCTCACTATATATATATATATATATATATATATTCTTATAATTAGGAAAACACAAATAACAAAGTGGATAAAGACCATTTATTTCGTGAATACTAATCATCTCTTATACAATCATACATATTTATACATTTTGGGTTTTCAATTGATTATGCTAGTGGTAATAAATCTGACTCATTTTTACTGCTGTTTCTTGTTTTGTCTGGTTGGTGAGTGTGTATGCGTTTGTGTTTGTGTGTATACGTGTTTGCATGTAAAGGTCATTCTCGCAGCATTGCGAAGTGTTGTCTGGAATCTTGTCATTATTGACATCCAAAAAGCAAAACCAGTCGGAACAAACACCGCAAGATTGTACGGCAAACCAAATACTCATTAAGCCGTGACAGCCTCAGGAGCTCCTTCGATGCGGCCCATTATGTCAATGATCAACGCTCCACAGCATAAACCAGCCAAGTTTCTCTGCAAACTACTTGAACCAATACGGAGCATCATAAACGCTAACACCATCAAGGACTCCTTCGAACTAGCAAATGAATTGAAGGGGAAGAACATCCTACAGAATAAAATGGTCTCGCTTGACGTCTCATCCTTATTTACAAACATACCACTGGATAAGACAACGAAGATCTTGTGTGACCTCATCAAAAATGAGTTTTTTGACTTCCCTATAGACACCAATGACATCAAAGACCTCATATTAGCATGTACTAAAACGTGCAATTTACATTCGAAGGGATATACTACCGCCAGATCAATGGTGTAGCTATGGGAAGTTGCATCGCACCCCTCCTGGCAGATGTATACATGTATCACCTGGAAAAAACTAGCCTAAAAGGTATAATTGACCAGTGCGCACTCTACAAAAGGTATGTAGATGATATCTTGTTGTTCATCTCAGAAGCAGCAGATCCTTTCGAAATCCTCAAACAAGCAAATGGAGTCGAGCCAGACATCAAATTCACTCTCGAGCTAGAGAAAGAAGACAGTTTTCCCTTCCTTGACATCAAACTCGCTCGAGAAGAAAACTGAGATTCGACACTGGCCATACATAAAAAATCCACTTTCACCGGACAATACATTCACTACAACAGCAGTGTGCCAAAATCCCACAAAAGAAACTTAGTAAACAACCTAGCAAACAGAATCAGGAAGATCTGCTCTGAACACAAGATTGAGGAAGAACTTGGCTACCTCAGGATAATTTTGCTAATGAACATCTACCCAGAGCGTTTCATTGATGTCAACATCAGACCACGGCAGATTCGTACTAGAGAGGATACCGGCAAGCAGGTTTTCCTAATCTACCATTTAGAGGCGACGTACCAGCCTCAATAATTGCACGGCGGCTGAATAGAATAACTAAGGAAAACTTTCCCAGTGTTAAAGTTAATATGATATTTAGTACACAGAGAATCATGAGGTTGGATGCCAAAGATCAATTGCCAATTCTCTCCAAATCATTCATAGTCTACAGATTTTTATGTATGTGCAGTAGCACATATATCGGACGTACGAAGAAGCAATTGATAAGCAGAATCCAGCAACATTTGCCACAGAAATTGATTAACAAAGGCTTGCCACCGTCAGGAAAATCAGCTATTTCCGATCATATATTGGCAACGGGGCACCCTGTCAATTCGACCAATTTCACAATTCTACATAAAGCAAAATCAGAAAAATTATTATTTATCTACGAAGCCCTTTACATAAAACAACAAGCACTTGACCTTAATATTCAAAAGTTTCATCAACATGATATTCTTATCGACTGGCCAAGAATAATAAAATTCAACAACAATCTACTAGTATCCAGCCAAGAACAAACAGGCCCTCGACTGGAATCAACAAACGTACAATCGGATTGGCAACAAACTGAAGTGGAAATAACAGAGGCGCAAACGATGACAGAAGTCTCCAAACAATGTAAGCATTTAACACTGCAATCAACACTGGCGTTGTTACCACGTGAAAACTTTGCGCAACGGGTGAAACGATCAACTATACTGGGAAAAATAGCACTTGTATATGTAACAGTGAACAATGCGCACAAATGGTCAATTCTCAAGCTATCAAAACAATAATGACAAGATATCAGACATCACTTCGCAATACTGGGAGAATGACCTTTACATGCAAACACGCATACACACAAACACAAACGCATACACACTCACCAACCAGTCAAAACAAGAAAAAGCAGTAAAAACGAGTCAGATTTGTTACCACTAGCATAATCAATTGAAAGCCCAAAATATATAAATATGAATGATTGTATAAGAGATGATTAGTATTCACGAAAGAAATGGCCTTTATCCACTTCGTTATTTGTGTTTTCCTAATTATAAGAATACTGTGTTAAATTAAAAAGGAATGGACATTATATATATATATATATATATATATATATATATATATATATATATATATATATATATATGAATTTAGTGTTGAGCAGATTGTTTCATGTGCGCTCAGCATATGCCTATATTGAGATGAGTTCCCAAGACAAATTCTAGTTTAAAACAATTGGTAGGTGAAAAAATCTATAAATGGGACGGTTTCCAAACGAGGGCCACTTCATTTGCTTAAATTTGCTATTGTGATTATTGTGCTGTGTATATATGTGACTATTGACCTGATGATGGAACGGAAAATCGCGTTCCGAAATGTAGTCAGTAAACAAAGATTGGATATAAGCGCATTTCCAATGGTTAGTATGAACGATGTTGAAACCTTCGGAAGAAAGGGACGAATACAAACCCAGCTCGATCGATGACAAAACAGATACGGACCGGGGAAATTGGGATCAATTGGATCTTTGTGAAACTGTTGGTGCAAAGCTACAACCCGCGTACGCAAAACGTCGTATTGCATTATATAAAGCTGGCACCCCAAAACTATTTAAAAATATCACTCACAATGTACTGTATTAAACACGAGGTTATTTTATTATTCGAAAATATTAGAAACGGTCAGGACCAGGTATTTATTTATTCAGTTTTTCGTTTCGAACCTCTTTCTGGAATAAATGCTGTGTGTAGTGTTATGTGTAAAGTACACAGTCTTTTTGCCTATCACCAAAGTACGTTTATATACTTGTGTTAATATGGAAGTTAATCTTGAGTTCGAGGACACTGATAGCACGGCACAAGGATTCGCATGAATGAATCTTACAGAAGTGGAAGGACTGATTAATTCACCAGATGCTTAAAAGCACTCTGACACTGATACGGACGTTTCATGTTTGGGGCTCTCACTAGTTAGTACGGCGAGAGCCGCGACATTCGTTTACATATAACCTATATATTTAATTACAAACTTTAATTCAAGTTTGCCAGCTTGATGTAGAAACAAATCCCATTTTATTTAACCACTCGTCGAGAAGCATACTAAAACTAAAACCACCCACGAAATTAATAATTTTTCATCTGTATTAAAAATATTTATATGTGGCGGAAGCTGCAAAAAGATAATAGTAGGGACTACATACAAATTGTACAGTCAAGTAAAATGTATGCGAGACTACTAGAGGTAAGAGCCGCATATCTAATTTTGCTTTCCATATATATGCATTGCGGTTTGATCTTCGCAAGTCAATTTGCCGTCGTATTTTGATAATGATTATGGAAGGACGAAACGCGGCAGTACGTGTGACTGATGGTAGTGTTGTTATGTTACTCGAAGACTGGGTAAATGCAATGGGATTTGTGTTTACTTCAAGCTCACAAACTTGATTCTATTATTGATTTTATTTTAAATAAAACTGACAAGCTCATACTTACGGCTGTGTATAGAGGACTGTATGCGAGTTTCAGTGATTATGTTCTGTTTGTGAGTTCGGTGCGATATAACTTTTATTTAAATGGATAAGGTTTATTTTTTGGATATTTTTACTAACTTCATAAGAACGAAATATACAATTTATTCTTTAATCATGATCTTATACCAATGTAACGACACAAATTAATGGTCGACATATTGCGTAAATTAAATTCAATTTTATTTACGTTGCACCAATGAGAAAAAAGCGAAACTTGCCGTTTAACCAATAGTGTGCAAGTAGGCATGGCATGCTATTTAAGCACGGCAATTTACCATGCAAGCCAGTTGTGGCATTTTGCGATCTACCTTACGTCACGCGTGTGCGTTCCGTCGGCTGTCAATACTTACGCTGGTGATTTGATAGTTTCACTAACAACTTACTACATCCGTGACTCAACTTGTTGCGGTATAACCAGAGAGACGAGCCAATTAATTTCAGAACCTGCACGACGTTATCCACATCGTGATTACAGCTCAACCACGGGAGCGACAACTCAACCAGAGTCCACCCAAGGCTCTAGAACATCTTCACATCTGAACACTTCAGGAGAACGCATTACCAGGCCCTCTTAAGGGCCCCCTTTCAGTAACTAATCTCTATTCAGAGCACCTTAACCGAGTTTGTAACGTCGTACGGCATTTACTTGAAGCCGGGGCGTTTACAAAATTGGCGACCGCGCCAGGATATTGATTATTGTTCTGATTTTTTTGGTATAAATAAAATTGACTTCCTTTTTCATTTATTTGGGATAAATAGATTGACATTTGTGTTTTCTTTACCCTGATCGTGGTTTTCTGGGAATTCTGTTGGGTATATATTCGTGGATTTGTGGTGAATTTTTGGGGGGTATAATAATAATAATACGGGGCATCTGTTCGTCTTTCCTACGTACAAAACGGCACCGTACGTACTGGACAGGCTAAATTGCGGATAATTTCAATTTTTGGAAGCAGTTACTGTTCTGCGCTCATTCAACTGTGGAAAATAATAATACATTGTCATCAAAGGCCAACGGGGCCTCTGTTCATCTTTCCTACGTACGAAACGGCACCGTACGTACTCGACAGGCTCAATTGCAGATTTTTAGAAACAGTGACTTTTTTGTTCTGCGCTCATTCAAATGTGGAAGCTGTTTGTGGGTAAGCGTTTCGTTAAAGTATATTTATATATTTTCATATGTCTTATAAATTTATTCTTTTAAGATCCCGTAAGATTGTTAAAATGCCAGGTCCAATTTTAGATATTGATGTTCCTGTTTGGGTTGGAGATAGTGAACTATTTTTTATGCGCGTTGACTCCGCTTTCTTCCCGTTTCCTGATTATGACAGTCATCAAAAACTGTCAAAGGTTTTTGCTAAACTACGTTCTGAATGGCAGCGACGGATTTATCCTAAGCTTGAGGCCATTAGGAAGCTATCTAATCCCATTTTGGGCCTACAAAACGAGGTAGAAACCTTGCTTGGACCCACGGAAACTGAGCAGATAATAAACAAATATGCGGAGTTAGATATGCCAAATCTTGGCCCCATCGAAATATTGAGGGAATTACGGAAACGATGGTTTAAAACCAACATTTGTGACCATGAGGCTAAGGTTGCTTTTATTAACAATCTTCCCCAAACATTAAAACTCTTTGCCAGACAGCTCCCCAACACTCTCTCTATAGATGACTTATCTGAGAGATGTGAGTTAGAATATAAGGTTTTGGAACCCAAAGTGAATCCATCATCCTTTTCTTCACCCCCGCAAGATGATAGACTCTCCTCTTTAGAGAGAACAGTGGCGAACATTGCCAAAGTTCTAGAAGGATTGGCCATTACCAAATCCGAGCTAAATCAAGTGAATGCTCGACCAAAATTCGTTTCCAAGTCAAATTATAATGGTAGGCGGCGATCGAGATCTCCGCAATCCTTCAATAAGTATGCCCCAAAGAACTGGTGTTATAACCACCAGAAGTTTTTTATGCTTGCCAAGTTTGTCTTTGTCGTTCCGAAGAATTTCCGAATGAGTGTCAATTTCCACAGCTGACGGAAAGGACAACAGACCGCAGGCACAAGGGTGCATCAGTATCGGGAAACGTCTGGCGCAGGAAGTAGAAGACCGTACTTTCTGCACATCAACGGCATCAACGGCGCTACAGGGAAGAAGCCAACTACAATCCGACATCCCTGTCGACTCTTTTCGTCCACGCCGAATTTTTCACATCGAGAACCAAACAGACAATGCCGGTCGCAGTCACCAGCCTACTTGTTTGCATGACCCGGCCAAACAGCCCAACGAACTTCTGCACCTTCCTGATTTCAAAACTGGCGAAGAGTTCATCGTAGACACAGGTGCGGCAGTCTCAGTTCTCAAAGGTGATTCAATGGC
>JAQBSW010014519.1:0-11511 GCA_029291075.1 Eudiplozoon nipponicum
AACTGGACTGGTTTCATCTTTATTTGGCACTATGGCATATGTTCCAGTCTTGCAGCTCATCGCCTACGCCACCGAAGCCGCGCTTCAATGATATTTGACAAGTTGAATTTGTTATCTTACGCGTTGTTTTTATTTTCACATCGCCCACACCTCCCCTTAAACTATTATATATATATATATATATATATATATATATATATATATATATGTATATATATATGTATATATATATATATATATATATATATATATATATATATATATATATATATATATATATATATATATATATATATATAGTGTGTGTGTTAAACGAGGAGTTGCATTCACGGTTTTTTAATGTTTGTTGAATCATTTTGTATTTACATTTACCATCAAAATAGCATAGATTTGGTACATTACAATTTGTGGTTTTTGCTGAAGAATTGGTACCAATAGAAATGTTTTTTCTATCTTCCTCAGTTATGAGTGAATTGTTCTGAGATTTCCTATTTATATTTTTATTATAAACTTAGTATGACTCAGTACAATATTTATTAAGACTTAGCCTAACTATCAAACAGAGTTTTCTACTAATAGATAAAACACGATTTCTTTATGTATTATTTTCCCAAGTCTCAGCGCGGAGCTTTAATCACAACCCATGTGGGGACCAGCAACGTTTCATACGATCCTAGCAGTGGTCTTTTGATTTCTGCGACTCTTGTTGCCCCGAATAATGCTATTAATGACGGTACAAACGTTCACCAAATTCTGACTGATGCTCAACACCAACAAATCATGCAGCAACACAAATCTCTGGCTACAGTCGGTGGTCATCAGGTTATACTTCATAGTCAGTCGGGTCATACTCATGCCTATCATGTGCATCCACATCCTCATCATCACGCTGTTGCTCAGCATCACCAACAACAGGAACAACAGCAACAAAACTTTTACCATAAACTTCACGCACAACAACAATCTGGACAGGTTAATGATTTGCTTCTGCAGCTGGGTAAGTCTGTACAGCAGCCTATTGCTCTACAGGTACAAGCTGCTCAACAGACGGCACGGGTCCTTGCTATTAGTCAACCGGTAAATGCTATTCACGAAACCTTTATGTAAATTAAATTAGTTACGTTTTATTTGTTACCGTGTTGCAAGTTGTTTTATTTTTCCTGTGGATCTTTCGCTTTTACTATGTAAAATTCTGCTATGGATTCTGATTATTGTTCGTTATTTCTTTTGAATATTAAATAGTATTTTAAAAGTTATAACGAGAGTGTACGCCAATCCCTCGATGGTGTTTTTTGTAATTTTTTTCTATATATGCTTTTAATGATAGAATATTGCTTTTTTGTGTAATGTTTTAGCTTCTAGCGTGATGTTTATTTGGATCCTGCATATTTTCTCTCAGTGTCTACAGATATTTATTTTCGCAATTCAAAACGAATAAAAAATCTAAACACGAAGTAATTGTGGAATCAGTAAGCCTCCAATCATTTACTTATGTCGCATCCTGACAAATACTGTTTGTTTAAACCAGGCTGCATGTTTTATTCACAGCACTTTATAAAAAGAAAACTCACTTCTGTTATATTTTTCGAGAAGTATCCGAAAGTACATATCTGATGAATTCACGTAGGCGTATCGACCATAGGGCAATAAATGAATGGTAGTAAATTGAAATAATTGGATCTTTTCTCCTAATGCATTCGCATCGCTTCAATTTTCTATTTATTATGCATTCCAAACATACGCCAATGGCAAAATTTAAGGGGTAAATAAGAAAGAAATGTTACGTTTATATGGCACAATTCATGAATTTAAAAAGCTGAAATTATATATATATATATATATATATATATATATATATATATATATATATATATATATATATGTATTAGCAGTGGACTTTTGTTTTCTGCGACTCTTGTCGCAGTTATATATATATATATATATATATATATATATATATATATATAAAATATTTGTCTTGTTTTTTATTAGTCTAATTGAATACAGTTTACCTGCGGAACTTTTGTAATGGAAAAAATAACCACTTGTCTATAGTTAGCTTAGATTTTTTGCTTCTCGATTACTGCTTATTAGTTTATTGGCGGGCGCACTTCGCCAGGTTCATCATTTATTCATCATGCTCAGGCATCCAAAAGCCAAGTTAGCCTGGTTTGAATGCATGACATATCACCTCTCTGTGTTCAACAGTGTCGATGCCAATGTTGCTATCACCTGAAAAAGGAATTTAACGTTGATGTGATGATTTGTGAACCTTTTTGCTTAAGATTGGTGCCATTCCTATTCATGACTAGAAGGTCAAGCAGTATATCGATGATGCTTCTAATAAAGAGAAGGCCAATGAGGCGAGATCAGACTAACACAGTTTGAAGACTTTACTAATGTTTATCTTTAACACACAACGGAATTTCGTGGCTGTGTGGAATAACACTAATGACTGAAAAATGGCCGGGAGATATTTGCCATGTAATTTATTTTCAATAAGCAACATCAGTTATTTCAAAATGCATAATACAAGGAACTTTTTTAGACATTTTCTCATATCGATTTTTTTGTTATATTACCGAACTTTAAACGTGATTCATGGAGTGGATAAGCGAAATCATTCCACTATGCAGAAGCCTTCATTTTCGATTCGGCGTCTTCTTATTTATTCTCTTTCTATCATTCAAGATCTTTTAGCTGCTATGAATATGCTGGGTTTTAATGTCTGATTGTCGCATATATAAATAATTTAATTGCTCTATAATTTATTACAAATGGGTTAGGTTATAGCGACAGCGAATTTAATGTGCGAATATTGAAACAAACGAAAGAAAAGGAAGTTTAAGAAGTTCTTTGGTTGAACTATAACTCAGTATTTTTGCGTAGTTGAATGTAGAATGCAAGATCCTGGAATTACAATTTTGGGTTACACGGATAATGGTGAATCATGAGCTGATGCTTATTTAACCGAACGAATCCCTATAAATAGCCGACTTTGTGCGTCACATTTACAGACATCTGCAGATGTTACGACTCGTTAATGCACAGTTATCATCAGCGCTTTCTACTCCGATATGCATTTTACTAAGTAGAGCATTAAGTTCCAATATGGGTGACATAAATGCTTAAGTTCTCTGTGTATGCGACACAGAATTTCATCTGAATCGCAGATTCACTTTACACTCAATATGCAACGCTAAAAGTCACCGACAGGATAAGAACTTCGTGGAGCAAAGATTCTAATTGAGTGGCACAAACTCCAAACGTAGTGTAAGACGCTGCGCCGTGTTCTCAAGTTGAACATAGAAATTACTTTAAGACGACGTGGTTAGATTCAGGATTGTCATTCTTTTATTTAAAAAGTTTGAGTAGCAGTTTACGATTGAAGCAAAATATATCGTGTAGATGGGTGGGCCATTGTTACTCTATGGAATGAGGAGACCGTGCCGGTTGCTTGGGTTTGGTCGACAATCCCATCCAAATAGGCAATCATAATTCGTCTTATATTTATCGCGATATTAGTTTGAAACCAGTAAGGTCTAGTTTATCTGGTTCAGATTAGCTTAAACGATCTGAGTGCTTGATATGAAGTACATAATAGTAAAGAAAATGCCAGAATCTAGCCAGAACAAAGTTGTATCTTTTTACATTAAGGTGGGGTTTTGAACAACGATATGTTTATCTACGTCCAGATATAGCTGATTTTAGGGGTGCATTTGACTCAGTCGATCGAAATAGTCTGTTTGATATTATGTCGAATATGTGTGAATATTATACGTGCTGTATATACGAATACTTCTGATGGTTTTAAGGTCAATAATGATTTAAAGAACACGTTTTCTGCTAGCAGTGTTTTACGTAATACAGTAAACTTGCATTTTTTGTTTAATTTGGTAATAATGCCGGTATAAATTATACTCTTCCATCAGTTCATAACGCGAGTGTCAAACTCCCTCGGTACTATATTGGTATATTTTGACTATGAAAACCCTATTGTATTATAATTCAGTGGTCTAAATTCGGCTCAGACCAATTTGAATAACAGCATCCTTCGGTTTCGCATTCTATATGGAATTTTAAATAATTGTTAGATACTTGTACAGGATAATTTATCACTTCTATTCCAAAGGTAAAAATCTTGGTATAAATGAGGTTTACATATCTTGGTAACTGAATGGTTCTTGAAGGAAGTTATTTGTTGCGAACCTGGTTTAATTGAAATTACCTGATCTAAGTTTTGACTAACGCAGCTTTCATTTTTCCAATAATTTTCTTTTGACAATATATTTCGGCCTAACTTACAGTGGGCCTTCATCAGTTGCATTTCACGAAACAAATGAAGCAAACCCCTGAATGGTTAACTGAAGCTGTATGATGAGATGGATAAAATAATCACGCAAGCTAGAGCTGGCTTCTTTAATCCTCCCCATTGATCTAGAAACGCATTAAAATTCCTGCATGAAATTGTACAGTTTTGAAACAGTAATTTTAATTAATAATTAAACGACAGATGTTTAATTTGAATTTCTCTTATTAGTTTTTAAGACAGCAATAAGCATCGCGTAGAATGAAAAATATTGCACGCTAGGAAATAGATTAACTAACTTATCCTTTTTGGGCTCAAGAAGGTGTTTGCATTCCTTGCCTTCAATGTGACTCCCTATATTTCGAACTATGGTTTCGCGAACCTTTTTCAACGGATAGCACATCCCACAAACAAATATGCAAGTGTAAAATCTAGTCGATATATTCGGAGTCAAATTTTTGAGCCCAACAAGGATAAAGTAAATAAGCAACGCTGTCTTCCGTGGGTGTATTGTTACACATGCCAACAAGTGCCCACGTTAAATAGACACAACGCCCTTGCTACTCTGTCTCAGTAAAGTTTTACGTAAACATTGTCTCATCCGCTCCATATTAACGTTTGAAACGGGTTGGAAATCTTTTGTATTATAGGATCTCTCATCTGCCCTGATGATGTCCACGTGCGCATCAGATGTGAACCCTACTAGATATTATATCGAATAGAGCTGAGTTGCGTTCCTGCTGCAGATTTCTAGTATAATCTTCATAGTTTGACACAACAATACAAAAAGCCATTGCTATCTAATTTTTAAAATAATATTTACCTAGATAAAAAACAGAAGTGAGAAAAAGTAAACCGCTACCATTATGGCCAAGTCAGCATTATCGTAAGGCAATATCGGTAATACAGCTTCCTTGCCGTTGTCACTGTGGATCTCGGTCAGGCTTGTCATGTGACAGTGAAAACCAAAAGGAAGCTATACTAAATGCCAGCTTTTTTTAAAGCTTACTTGGCCATAATAATGTTGTGTAGGGGTCTAGGTTGCCTTATTAAAACCCAACTGAACCTAATTTTACTTTTCATTGACTTAACATTCGCACCAATACCCTTCCTCAGGTTGCGTGGTGTTTGTTCCATAATGCCAGATTGAGGTTGGTTAGTAAGAACTTTGTCTAAAGAGATGCTATCAAGGCCTCATCTCGAGGAAAGACTAATCGAGAAACAGTATACAAATTAAATTGTGCGTAGAAAGTGACAGTATAGAACAACAGATTCCGAAGCAGACATGCACAATTTCGCGCCCTGTCCGCGTCAATTAGAAAAGTTCTCAATAAGGACGAAACCGGTCTACTAGATGAATTATCCTATCAACATTACACAATGCTTCATATATACTGGGAAATGTATATAAATAATAAAATTGAAACCTTGATTTTGATACACCCTCTTTTAATTACTTTTGTTTACTTGGTCAATTTTATCATTATTACTATTTATTTTTACGTTTTTTTTGTTTTATTTTTCTTGTTAGTCATGATTATGTGGCAGTGAAGCATTTTATTAACGGATTTGAATATTTATCCGTGCTGATGCTGATTAATTTCTTGCAATATATTATTTTAAATTATAACTTATATTTGCGATTTCATTGTTAATTGTTCATTATTTGCCTTTCGTTTAAATGTTATTATTTCATTTTTCTGCACTTTTACAACTAATATTTCGCGCTAGACACAAAAGAATTCTGTTTTCAGTGGCGGCATCAAGCATCACAGTTCCGCAGCAAACCTCGTTTCGACAACAAGTGAACCTTCAGTGCAAAGTAATTGCTTGACTGTCATTTCACCTAAATCAGGTTCATCTGCTGCTGCTTTGGAGGTATCAGCTGGGGCCAACACGAACTGGGCAGTTAGTTCGTTATGCAGTCAAGATTTGGTTAGGGATTCGCTGTGTCCCCTAGAAGTCAATGCTTCTAGTACTGCCGTTGCGGTATCTAAGCAACCTACATCAAACAGCATATCGTTGAAGAACATGTTTGCCCCTGGTACTACCGATTCTGCTCTTCACGTCCATCACCATCATCTTCATCATCATCACCACCAAATGCCTTCAAGTCTTTCCCAAATAACCGCTGCCGAAAAATTGGATACAAAACATTCGCAACAGCAACTAAAATCGTTGGATAATATTCACATACAAGAGGTATGACTTTAACCGTTTTTAAAGTTTTTCCAAGAGTACTTTTCAGTACAAAATGATTAACTAGCTAGAATTAGTTTTAAATTGCAAACGCCTTCTGTCAGTACACCAGACTGTGTCTTCAATTTCAATGACTTAAGTTTAGGATTCGATTGTTATATTTTTTCTATTTATCTTTTATTTCTATAAAAGATTAGGCCGTTGGTAACTGGTGATGTCTAAAATCTATGCTTTTTGTCGCCATTCGAGGATTCACTTTTATGCTGTCCTAGCCTTCTCAGCTACTTTCGTTTCTTTCTTGCCTGTAAGATTATTGTGATATATGCTACATGATGGTGTCCCGGCCAAACTTGTTCATTTTTCTTAGGCTTATGGTTCATCGAATGTATTATGGATTGTAAGCTCCAGAACTTTTTAGAATTACCTCCGGGTATCACATGAGATGTGTCATTGCTCCCAGTGCGCTTAATTATATTATCGATGTAGTAAATGCTGAGGTTAGTGCAATATTTGGGAGTGAAGATAAGTGTTCGTGACCGGCTAGTATACGCTGACGATAGCAGAAAAGGTTGTCGAGCTTCAGAGAGCCACTAGCTGTATTCATTAGTTGACTATCCGTCACGGTCTGAAATTACAATGCTTCAGAAATGGTCATTTTGGCCAATTTTTGTTCGGAGCCGAAATTTTCACGCATTAAGTTTACCTAGGATCTCTGATTATTTGACTTATTGCCTAAAGCACGCATTTGTTTTAATACTGTTATTATGTTACATCTAGCTTTTAATAACTTAGGTTTTCAAATCAGTCTTGAATCCGTTAATGCCATAATTCCGTGCTTTTCTATCTTCGTTTCCTTGTTACTAAATCAAATATTTTTAATCACTTCAAAAGTAAACTAAATTGTCGATGACTGGTAATAGTGCACCATTTATCACAGTCTTAGGCTCCAAATTAAAATTAGCCGTAACGATCGTTTCGATGCGTATAACCTTAGTTCATAATTTATGGACACAATGAGCTAAATCAATGCTAATGTATCTCGCCTAACTTCTCTGCCATCAGAGCAGAATTGTCAGTAATCCGTCAACTACCGTTGATCTATACTGGGGAGTGCTTCGATGTCTTCGGCATAGATGGTTTAAACAATTTAATTGAACAGAATGCAAGCAATTTCACATCCATACGATCGTCGTAGCTAATCGGTAAAGGTTCAGAAGGACTGTTAATGGTGAAAATACGTGTCAATTAGTTATTGTTACGGGTTTCGAGCATTCGAAATTTTTATATCGTAGCTTGCCAAAAACATTCACATCAAATTGAGTCAAAAGAAATCAATTATTATTATAAAGCAACGACAAATCGCGGATATCTAACCGGCCGAAATTAATATATCTATCTATTCATATGTTTGTAAGTTGATATGGGTCTAGGTATGCAATAAAAATGCTCACAGACTAGGGAAAGCAGCTTAACGATTTTGTGAAAATTCAGATGCTTGCATCGGATATGGTGTAGTATTTTGCACATATAAACTTCGAAATTTAGAGAATAGGTTCGTGTAATGTTATAAGTGTTTTTATTCAGCACATTAATTACATAACCAAATGACTTGTCTGAACATGATTGGTCAATTGACTCTATAACAATGTTATGAACAACTTCCGCTAAAATAATGGAAATTCGAGATGCGTGGATACAGACGTAAAAGTATGTATCTGCATAGGGTTATGTGGATTGAAAGGTGTATGTATATTTGTTAAATGAATACTAGTATTAGTCAATAGTAAATTATTTATGCTTATTTTATGTTTATGGTTTGAAGAAAATAGTTGGTTGTGTGTTGCTTCATTGCGCCTTTTGCATTACCATTTGTGTGACCATTGAATATATCGACTTTTTTTTACTTTCTAATAAAAGTATATGATGGTTTTGTACACATTTTGCTCTTACAATCCAAACAGATTCTTCCGGATACAAAAACACTGGATCGCCTTTCCACTAACGACATTGATAACGTTGATCAGCATAGATTGATTTCTTGTGATCTACACATAACGAAAAATGCCTCAATTAGTGCGAAACAGATTCAAGGACGTGGAAGTGCAGGCATTAGCAGTGCAGCGCGCACTTCTTCGGATAGCAGTGCGACTAATAGTAGTATATGTTGTGGCAGTTCTTCAAATTGTGCAAAAGTGGGTAGGTCTCCGGCTGGCTCTGGTAGTAGTGCGGTGGGTACCGCCTCAAGAAACGCCAGTATGTCGTGCACGGAATCTACATCAGGTCCAAGCAGCTCCAGTTCCAGTAGTATCAGTGGTAGTAGTAGCGTTGCGCGTTGCATGCTTACAGCTGACGCAGGAAGTAATAGTAGTAGTGCTGTTCAAAGTGCGGCTAATAGCGTTGTTAATAACAATGATGGTTCAGTGCAAGTCTGGCTTAACAATTTATTTACGTACGTATACGCAGTTGGTCGTGTCGCTGGTTATGCTGACGAGCAAAGGAAACAAGCTGCTGCTGTGGCAGCTTCAGAACCCTCAGTAAATTCGGAAACCTGTTTTTTGGACAAAAATGCACCCTGTGATACTTCTGCGAAAAATACTGGATTGGCGTTGAGTCAACTAGTTGGAAAAAAGGAAGTATGCAATGCGCATACTAGCAGAGAAAAAACCAAATCAGAGACAAATATCGACTCACGCAACAGTTATCATAATGCCGCTGGTTAGTCATTTAATAGGAACATGCAATATGAAATTTTGTCTCACTACATACACACGTGAATAAATTCACACATAAACGGTGATCTAAATCTCATTAATTTTGTATTCTAGAAGAGTGCCAACGAAGAATTTACCAGGCCTCTACATTCGATACATTTTGCTCCTAGACTCCCACAGTTATTTGTATATTCAAGTGCCCCTTAGTGAGTGTAAGGTATGCAGTGATCAAGTGTTTTTATTGTGAATATTAATATCTGGCCGCTTCAAAGTTTACCTACCTCTCCTGGGAGTCAGTCAACATGCTTGTACATAGAAAAGGAGTCTGTGCAACGTCAGCTCGCAATGATCTAAATCAAACCGAGATGGACACAGCTATCCATTTCATACCTTGCCTTGCTTTTATTTTTCCCTTTTACGAGTACTCTCTATTTCTAATCAATCGTCAAGAATTTTATAATGGAATTTGTCCTGGTAGAAACGACTAAAGCGAAAACGGGACGCGCGCGCGATTACGCTCGATTAATGTTTTCAAGTCATGTAGTTGCTTTCCTTGCTTTTGTATTGTAACACTAAAGAAGTTTTATATGTTCAGTTTAATCAAATTATACTCAATAGGGATTACGCATGTATTTTATATCTGTACATGAAAAAACAAGAACAATCCACGGAATATCGTTTATTTATTACTATCAGTATTACTTGTGCATACAACCAGTATTTCGCATCAGTTAGTGCTATTTTCGTTCATCCGATCATGACCTTACACTTGTCGTATATTACCTGTGGTATATTACCTATGTATAGCTTGAAATTTCGCGACACAGACTTTATCGTAAAACCATATTATGTCCGCCTTTATTTTCAATATGTGCGGAAAAACTGGAAGTGTCATTTTTGAGACATCTGTTACATTGCAAAGGTATGATTGGAAAATGGCTCTAACAAATATAGAATATTGGCTGTAGATACGCGTTGAAATATTTAATAATAAAATATATTCCATGGATGGCTGTTCTCTTGCATACATAAAAAATTGAATTTATTCACTATGGTCGATTATACTTGAATAAACTTATACCAATAAGTATATTTCTCGATGTATTCTTCTAGATTTTCCATAATTTGATTGTTATCTCTGGTAATCCATGATAATGTGATCAATTTCAGGCAATGAATATCATGATGAAAGCGAGTTAAATCTAGGTCCATACTGTGTTTCTACTAAATCTTGAAATTGAAATTATTCCCAAACAAGTTTCCTAGTCTGAAATTAAATTATTTCTACCCATCTTATATGAAGATATTGTATCAATCCTAATCAAAACGAGTCAATATAAATAAATGATCGGAAACAAAACTTGCGGAAATATAGCAATTAAAATCAGAGTGATTGTAAATAAATTAGAGCGCCTGCGATATAGATATATGCGAAAATTTAAGTTTTTTATTATTAAGAAACCGTTGATAAACAAATATCGTAACTTCATGCACAGGATTGTTGCATGCATGCAGGAAGAAGGGTTATGTTGAAGTTCAAATTTCCTTTATTGTCTTTACTTTTATTTTATTTTGTATGAAATCTCGATTTCTGTTTGGCTCGATTTGAGTCGCAACAGAATGGAATGGATAAGCTCGGTAAGCGAAAGAAAATCGACATTGAATAGTAGGGGAAATGGCTTGTAGTCTTTTTTGTGTGTTTCATAACATCAGAGATTATATTTTCTTTCCATGCTTTTAATTGCTTTATTCTTCAGGTCATATTTAAACTAATTTGTTACTAGGTGTGCAACACCCAATACATAATTGCATATATATTAGCCCTCCGCAACAAACAGTATTCAACTGTTATATATTGGTTTGAATGATTTCATGCTTACCGCGAAATGTGATAACTGATATCGATCAAGGCCTGTGTGTGTGTTTGTGTGTGTGTGTGTGTTTGTGTGTGTGTGTGTAAATTTACTGGAGTAACCGGTGTTCAGAAATAGTTGTAATTCTCAATTTCTGTGAACTAAAGCATATATTGATATCCATCATGATGGTACCATGTACCGACTAGGAATCCATAGTGTTAGTACCATGTATCTTTTCGGTATTATAATGTACGTATCGGTTACTAACACAATAGCCATAGTGTTAGTATCCTTTGCAGACTCGGTTTATATATTATATAGAGTGAGTTAGCTGGTAGTCGCATTTTCGAGACTGATGTTAGCTTCAGTACTATAGGTTTACACATTCGTCAAGGAGATTGTACCGTACTATTATCCCACATTCTTCACCCAAATA
>JAQBSW010014520.1:0-11509 GCA_029291075.1 Eudiplozoon nipponicum
CCCACAGATTTCCCAGAAAACCACAATCACGGTAAAGAAAACACAAATGTCAATCTATTATTATTATATCCCCCAACACAAACCGCGAATATATATATATACCCAAAAAAATTCACAGATGGCCACGATCACGGTAGATAAAACGCAAATCTTAATCGATTTTTATCCCAAATAGATGAAAAAGGAAGTCAATTTTATTTATACCAAAAAAATCAGAACAATAATCAATATCCTGGCGCGGTCGCCAATTTTGTAAACGCCCCGGCTTCAAGTAAATGCCGTACGACGTTACAAACTCGGTTAAGGTGCTCTGAATAGAGATTAGTTACTGATATGGGGGCCCTTAAGAGGGCCTGGTAATGCGTTCGCTTTAAGTCTTCAGAGTTGAAGATGTCCTAGAGCCTTGGGTGGACTCTGGTTGAGTTTTCGCTCCCGTGGTTGAGCTGTGATCGCGTTGTGGATGGTGTCCTGCAGGTCCTGCACTCAATTGGCTCGTCTCTCCGGTATCCCGCAACAAGATGAGTCACGGATGTAGTTAGTTGTTGGTGAAACTATCAAATCACCAGCGTAGGTATTGACAGCCGACAGAGCGCACACGTATTGACAACCGATAGAACGCACACGCGTGAAGCAGGTAGAAGGCAAATGCCACAACTGACTTGCATGGTAAATTAACGTGCTTAAATGGCATGCAATATGTCTACTTGCATACTATTGGTTAAACGTGGTTAAACGTGGTTAAACGGCAATTTGCTTTTTTTCTCATTGGTGCAACGTAAATAAATTTGAATTTAATTTACGCAATATGTCGGCTATTGATTTGTGTCGTTACAATTCGTTTATTTTCTAGAACATTCTTTGTTTAAATACTTGACAGTATTGTAAACGCCCCGGCTTCAAGTAAATGCCGTACGACGTTAAAAACTCGGTTAAGGTGCTATGGATATAGTTATTGTTCTGATAGGGGGCCCTTAAAAGGGCCGGTCGTACGTTCTCCGGCAAATGCCGAGTGCGAAGATACCCTAGAGCCTTGGGTTGACTCTGACTGTGGTTCCTTCTGTTGTTGCGTTGTAATCTCGATGTGGAAAACTTTGTTGACGTTCTGCATTGATTGGCTCGTCTCGCTGGTTGTCCCGCAACAAGGTGAGTCACGGATGTTGCCAATTGTTGTTGAAAAAATCCAATAACCAGCGTAGATAATGACAGCCGACAGCATGCACACGTACCGCAAAGCAGAAGGCAAATGCGACAACTGAACTGCATGGTAAATTGCCGTGCTTAAATAGCCATGCCATAGTAATCTATGTCTACTTGCACACTATTAGTTAATGGCAATTTTCGTTTTTTTCTCATTGGTGCAACGCAAATAAAATTTAATTTAATTTACGCAATATGTCGTTACAGTATATATACTTCTGAATTGTGCGTAATCTCAGTTTTGGTTATCTGTACGTGACTGGCCTGACTTTCCTCAGCAAGCTGCATTTATTTCATTTTTCCAATTTACGTTTATAATTACTCAATTTTCACAATATACACCTACTATCATTTTGTCTTTTGAATCGTACATATTAGGGACGTTCTGGAACAGGTAATTTAAAAATTCTGTTTTCACGTCTTATTTCTTTTCAAGTTATTTGGTCGGGTGTTTTGCCACGTAAGAAGTACACATTCCGTTTGCCTAACACTAAGTTATCAAATTAATAATTAAGTACGATCAGCATGGAAACTAATCTTAAGTTTGAGCACACAAGCAGGCATGAATTTAATAGATGTGAACGAGAGTACTAACTTGTCAGATTCAATTGTACAATTTAGGACAGAAAACGACTTGGCATCTATGGAGTTCTCATACACTAATAGGTTAGGAGCCTCTACAAAATATGGCGACCGCGCCAGTCCAAAAATATTCATTCTACCACAATCTAGACCTGAAGAACACTCAAGTTGGGTCGGGGATGCCCCAATGATATTCACAGATTATCAAATCGTAAACCCTATGGAGAAATTTGTGCAGCATGGATGGCATTGCTTGAGAATTTCAGAAGCGCCTTGGAAAACTGTAGAGACAGAATTGTGGAAGAAATACGAATAATGCATTTGAGTTATTATTGGCCGAAATTCAACAGAGATATCAGCCTGGAAGATCGGCGCAAATGTGCGAATTATTACGCCTAGAATAGATGAGGCGTCAACTACCATTAGAGTTTTATGAACGCCTTTGTACAAAAGCTTCCAGGTTGAATATATTTAGAGATATGGTGAATTCTATTTTTACAGCTGAGCTACCATCCAGGCATAGAACCACATTAGAGGAATTTAACACAATGAATATTGATTGGCCAACTAAACTCAGAGGGCTAGACGGAGTGTATAAACAGCAGGAACCGCAGGTAGATGCTGTAACGGCAGAATCTGTCATGGTGCAGCAAGTTAGGGCAGATACCGAAACAACCCTGACGCTATAAGAAACTGTGCGTTACTTATGTAGAGAAGTTGGTGGTATACATCGAGTCATTTTGCAACTTCAGAGTCAGGATAGAAATACAAGACGTCGAGGGAGTCACTCGCATCAACGCTTCGATGGGCCGCGTGGATGGTGTAAGGCACATTGTAAATAAGGACGAAGTGCAAAGTGCCAAAGTGAGAATTACATATACCCGCGCTTTGGTGGACCCAAATGGAAAGGAAGCACTAAACCGGTAGAGAGGAATCCATCACCGGGAAAAGGATATAACACCCGCTAGTAGGAGCCGTAGGAGGGGTTCCATTGCAAAGGCTCCAAGATATGCCTTAAAAAGGCATACTTAAGGCAAAAGCACAAGATGCGACAAGATCAAATAGAACCGATACAGAAGTCAAGAGGGTCAGATTCTTCCTAAGCGGAGATCTGGAAAACATTGCCGGGTTATCCAACAACAAATTCATTATGAAGATGAATTAACTGAACAAGAGTTTCTTATCGATACGGGGACTGCAGTAAGCATAGTTAGGTCAGACGTGATGGAAGCAGATTGCCCTACATTTTATTATCAACTGTAGGCCGCAAATTGTAGTCCGATAGGAGTCAAGGGGATGAAAGAAATGCCGGTGACCTTAGGCCAGAAATCTTCTTTTACATGGAATTTTCTCGTAGCCGATGTTAAGGACCATATCATTGGGATGGATTTCTTGACACACTTTAAATTAACTTTAGATCCAAAAATTAGGACTACCGCAGACGGCGTAGGGGTGTTAACACACACTGAGTAGAACACTTCGGAAGTTAGGACAGTTCTTTTACCCCGTCCACTGTCGCACATGACTTTGCCAACATCATCGAGAATCACCTTGCAATGTTTCAACCTTTCAGCGTCAAAAGAACAGGATTGAAGACAGGAGTAGAACACCAAATAGAATCTGTAGCTCCGTTGCCTTATTCACCAAAGGCTCAACCATTGGCAAAACAACAGCAACAAGTTTCTGTGTCCGAATTTCACCAACTGCTCAAAAAGGGGATTTGTAGAAAGTTAAATTTCAATTTTGCTTCCCCAATAGTGGTAGTTCCCGAACTTGAATCGGGTCAATGGAGGGTTTTTGGAAATTATTGTCTATTAAACTCAGTGAAGAAGTGTGATTCTTATCCTCCCCCTAACCAGAGTACTCTATTCCGAGACATAATAGGCTATGAGGTTCATCCAACTTTAGATCTCCAGAAAGATTACTATCAAACACGATGACGGAAAGTTCTATACCACTCACCGCAATCAGATTTATAGGAGGGAGATCGCATGAATTTCTTCAAATGCCTTTTGGTTTGAAAAATGCCAGTCAGACATTTCAGCGTTTGGCTGAAGAAATCCTTCAGAATTGTTCATTTGCGAGGGTGTACATAGACGACATAATAATTTTTAGTCGCTCACGTGATGAACATCGTAAACATTTGGAACCGGTTTTGACTAGGCTGGAACAATATGGATTAGTGGTCAAACCCAATAAGAGTAACATTGGATGCACTTCAGTTAAGTATCTTGGACATGTACTTTCCAAAGACTGAATGAAACATTTGGAAGATAAAATCCAAGCTACCAAGGACGAAACGGAACCTTGGACCGTGCCCCAGTTGCGAAGGTTCTTGGGCATTATCAGCTATTATCGTCGAATCATCCCAGGTTTAGCCGGAATTCTAGGATGGTTAACACGCCATCTCACATGTGAAAAAAGCACGATCAAGAAGTCTTGGTCTATAAACTTGTGTCAGGAAGACCGAGAAAAATTCCAGAGGGCCAAGGAGATGCTAAGTGACATAACCACACTAGCATCTGTAGATTGGGAAAAGCCATTCGAGCTAATCACATAAGCCTCAGATGTTGCAATAGGGGCAGTACTTCAGCAAAGAGACAAGGATATAGTGAGAACGATTGGGTTTTATAGCCGCAAGCTTAACGATCGAGAAAAACAGTATGATATCTTTGGTAAAGAACTTCAAACTGTGTATGCAGCAGTGATACACTTCGAGCATTACTTAGATGGTCATAAGTTTAAGTTATTGATCGATGATAAGCCGTAAATTAGCATACTCGGTAAAACCGCGAGGCTTAACTACTCTCGCAGGGTGAATTCACAAATAACCCGATTAGCAGAGTTCGATTTCACTGTCTCATATTGCTGGTAAAGAGAATGTCGTAGCCGATGCACTTAGCAGACAGAATGAAGCCGATATCGAGCTGATATATCAAGGTCCATTGCAAAATCTAGATGATTCTACAAACAATTTAGTAAGTCAAATCGAGGAAGCGTAAAGATTGGATCTCTTTACATAAGTTTTGTCCGAGAGACCAGGATATGCTCGCAAGCTCCTGAGTGGCACGTGGTTTTTATGCGAAACGTCCAGAAATCAACCACAACCATATGAGCCGTTGGAGTTACGTGCCAAAATTATCCAACAATTACACGACATGGGAGATCCATCCATAAAAGTCACAATTCGATTCATCAACGACAGATGGGTATGGTCGCACATGTCTGTAAACATACGGGTATGGGTAACAGCCTGTGCCAAGTTTCAAACATGTAAGGTGTGGAAACATATCAGAACTGAGATACAGAATATTGGGATATCAATTGGACGGTTCAGACAAGTACACATAGACATTGTGGAAATGCCTGAAGTCAATGGCCAAAACTATTTGCTAACAATGGTAGATCGTTTTTGTCACCAATTTTGAAGTTGCGATTTTGAAAAATATGACAGCGCAAGAAGTCTTGTTCGCGTTCCTACATAATTGGATATCGCATTATGGTGTTCCGGAAAGAGTCACTAGTGATCTCGGTAGTCAATTTATGTTAGAGCTTTTTGTGGCAATGGTGTTGAGGCCCCTAACCTATTCGTGTCTGTAAGCACCATAGATGCCAGATCGCTGGAAGTCCTAAAATTCACCGTAGAATCAGATATGCTCATATTATTGCTAGTGTCATTTAAATTCAAGTCCACTATGTCCTGCACTAACTTGCATGTGTCCTCATACATAATATCGGTAACCATGATCAAATATTTTAATAATTAAATTGACACTTACGTAATGGCAGTCGGAAGGTGAAAGTTGGAAAGCTATATATTTCAGCAATAATCTGTTTTGGTGTGTACGTGACCCACAAATAAAACAATTATACCTGTTCCAAGGCTCCTCCTCAGTGTTATATTATATCAGAACACAAGGCAAGTGATGGAAGATTATATTGTAAAATGTTGTAATCGTTTATAATGGAAAGAAATGTTAAAATGCTGCCGACCAAAATTTCAAAACCAGACAGGAAGCGAGATACTCAAAAACGAAAAATAGCGCACCATTTTAAAAATCAAGTATTTAAACAAAGAATGTTCTGGAAAATAAAAAGAAAAAATTCTTTTTAAATAAAATTCGTTTCAATCAGCCATGGTGGTTTAAATTTATCAGTCAATGTTATTTTACATATGGCGGAGGATTTATCTTCCTCCACATATACCACTTTCTCAAAAAAAAGACGTCTAGTAAAAGACGTAATCGTGATTCTTCGGCTGAAGTGGCACTCTTCCAGAACGAGTTTTGCTTAATGGCGCCCCTGAAGTCGTCATCTCGCCCGGTACAGTTTTTACTGGTTCTTCCATATCATCTGGTATTTTAAAACAGTTTTCATGCTTTGAACTGGTAGAATAAGATTTTGCTATATTAGACAACGCGTCGTCTGAGTTCTGCATTTCATTATGTGCCTCTATGGTGAGACTGCACACATCAGATTCGCCCATGGAACGACGGTCATTCTACGCATTTGTTAATTCAGTGATACCGTCTATCCAGATAAACTGGGCAATGCAACGATCCAACGTAACACAATCCTCAATGCTATTTATTTCTATGATGACATTCTTGTCAGTCATCTTCTTGACCTTGTATGGTCCTTTATAAAATGGTGTTAGGCAGTTCTTCCTATTCTCATTAGTTATATAAACATGCGAAGCCGATTTTAAATCAGAGGACACATAGCATTTGGTTTTAGATTAACTAGTCTTGGTCGGGGCCAAACGACACATCTTGTTTCTAAGTGCTCCTAAAAAACCAATCTACATAACTAGAAGCCCAATCAAGACTACGTGGAGTTTCAATAAGAAGATCTCCAGGCAACCTTAATGGTTCTCCATAAACCAATTCTGCTATAGAAGTACCTAATTGTGCCCTATATCTGTTGCGCAAGGCAAGCAGTACTATAGGAAAATTGTGTATCCAGCTTGTCCCACTAGTACACCTTAATGCAGCTTTCAGTTCACGATGTAGCCTTTCTACCATCACATTCGCTCGTGGGTTATACGCGCTAGTATGTATTATAGTGGTTCCCATGATGTTGAGGGATCTTACGAAAAGCTCTGACATAAATTGACTACCGCGATCACTAGTGACCTTTTCCGGAACACCATAACGCGATATCCAATTATGTAAAAACGCGAACAAGACTTCTTGCGCTGTCATGTCTTTTAAAATCGCCACTTCAAATTGACGACTATATCTATCTACCATAGTCAGCAAGTATTTATTTCCATTTACTTCAGGCATCTCAACAATGTCTATGTGCACGTGTCTGAACCGTCCGATTGGTATTCCAATGTTCTTTATCTCGGTTCTGGTATGTCTCCACACCCTACACGTTTGAAACTTGGCACAGGCTCTTACCCATACCCGTATGTCTTTAGACATGTGAGGCCATACGTATCTGTCGTTGATCAATCGAATGGTGGCTTTAATGGATGGATGACCCATGCCATGCAACACTTGGATAATCTTGGCCCGTAACTCCAATGGCACATATGGTCGTGGTTGACTTCTAGATGTTTCGCATAACAACCACTTGCCACTTATGAGCTTACGAACATATCCTGGTCTTTCAGATAATACTAATGTAAAGGGATCCGATCCTTGCGCTTCCTCGATTTGACTAACGAAATCGTTCATTGATTCATCTAAATTTTTTAATGGACCTTGTAATATCAGCTCGACATCAGCTTCATTCGGTCGGCTAAGTGCATCGGCCACCACATTCTCCTTACCAGCAATATGAGACACAGTGAAATCGAACTCTGCTTACCGTGTTATTTGGGAATTTATTCTACGCGAGTAATTAAGCCTAGCTGTCTTACCAAGTATGCTAATCAATGGCTTATGATCGGTCAATAACTTAAACTTATGACCATCTAAGTAATGCTCGAAGTGTATCACTGCGGCATACACTGCTAGAAGCTCTTTGCCAAACTTATCATAACGTTTTTCTCGATCATTAAGCTTACGACTATAAAACCAAATCGGTCTTATTACGTCCTGATCTCTTTGCTGTAGCACTGCCCCTAATGCAACATCTGAGGCATCTGTGATTAGTTCGAAAGGTTTTCCCAATCTACAGGTGCTAATGTGGTTACGTCACTTAACATGTCCTTGGCCTTTTGGAAATTTTCTCAGTCTTCTTGACTCAAGTTTATAGGCCAAGACTTCTTGATCGTGCTCTTTTCACGAGTGAGATGGCTTGTTAACGATCCAAGAATTCCGGCTAGACCTGGAATGAATCGACGATAATAGCTGATCATACCCAAGAACCTTCGCAACTGGCGTACGGTTCGGGGTTCAGTTACGTCCTTAATGGCTTGGACTTTATCTTCCAAAGGCTTAATTCCGTCTTTGGAAAGTATATGACCAAGGTATTTAACTGAAGAGCAACCAATATTACTCTTATTAGGTTTGACCACTAATCCATATTGTTCCAGCCTGGTCAAAACCGTTTCCAAATGCGTGCGATGTTCATTTCGTGAGCGACTAAAAATAATTATGTCGTCTATATATACTCTCGCAAATGGACAATTCTGAAGGATTTCTTCAGCCAAACGTTGGAATGTCTGACTGGCGTTTTTCAAACCAAAAGGCATTCGAAGAAATTCATGCGATCCCCCTCCTGGAAATCTGACTGCGGTGAGTGGTATCGAACTTTCCACCATTGGTATCTGATAGTACGCTTTCTGGAGATCTAAAGTTGAATAAACCTCATATCCCATTATATCTCGGAGTAAGGTACTCTGGTTAGGGAGAGGATAAGAATCACCCTTCGTCACTGAGTTTAATAGACGATAATTCGCACAAACCCTCCATTGACCGGGTTCAGGTTTGGGAACTACCACTATTGGGGAAGCAAAATTGGAATTTGACCTTCTACAAATCCCCTCTTCGCGCTATTGGTGAAATTCGGACAAAGCAACTTGTTGCTTGTGTTGTTCCAATGGTTGAGCCTTTGGTGAACAAGGCAACGGAGCCACCAATTCTATTAGGTGTTCTACTCCTGTCTTCAGACCTATCCTTTTGGCACTGAAAGTTTGAAACACTGCTAGGTGCTTCTCGATAATATCGGAAAAGTCATGTGCGACTGTTGGACGAGGTAAGAGGACTGTTCTAACTGCCGACACGTTAGACTCAGTATGTGTTGATGTCCCTACGCCTTCTGCGATAGTCCTGGCTATGGGGTCTAATGTCAGCTTAAAATGGGTCAAGAAATCCATGCCAATGATATGGTCCTTGACATCGGCTACAAGAAAATTCCAACGGAAGGAAGATTTCTGGCCTAATGTTACCGACATTACTTTCATCCCTTTTACTTCAATTGGACTACCATTAGCGGCCCATAGTTGATAATCAAATGTGGGGCAATCTGCTTCCACCACGTCTGACCTTACTATGCTTACCTCAGCACCCGTGTCTATGAGAAATTCTAATCCAGATAATTCATCGTGAATAATGAACTTTTTGCTGGACAATCCGGCAATGTTTTCAAGATCCCCGCTTAGTGAGAATCGGACTCTCTTGCCTCCTATCTCGGTGCTATTTGTACTAGTCGCCTCTTTTGCTTTGAGTATGCCTTTTAAAGGCATATCTGGGAGCCTTTGCAATGGAACCTCCCCTACGGCTCCTACTAGCGGGGGTTGTTCCCTTTTCCCGGTGACGGATTCCTCTCAACCAGTTTTGTGCTTCCTTTCCATGTGGGTCCACCTAATGGCGGGTAATTACAATTTTCGCCTTGGCACTTAGCACTGCGTCCGTATTCGCAGTGTGCCTTGCACCATCCGCGTGGCCCTTCGAAGCGTTGACGCGAGTGACTCCTTCGACGTCTATTATACCTATCCTGACTCTGAAGTTGTGCAATATCATTACGCACGCTAGCAACTTCTCTACATAAGAAACGCAAAGTTTCTTGTATAGCCAGGTGGTTTTCGGTATCTGCCCTACCTGGCTGCATCGTTACAGAATCTGCCATTACAGCATGTACTTGTGGTACTTGCTGTTTATACACGCCGTCTAACCCTCTGAGTTTTGTTGGCCAATCTATGTTCATTGTGTCAAATACTTCCATTGTTGTTCTGAGCCTAATTGGTAGCTCAGCTGTAAAAATGGAGTTGACTACATCTCTAGATATATTCAACCTGGAAGCTTTTGTGCAAAGGCGTTCGTAAAATTCGGACGGTAGTTGACGCCCCATTTTTTCTAAGCGTAATAATTCGCAGATTTGCGCTGATCTTCCAGGTTGATATCTCTGTTGAATTTCTGCCATTAATAACTCAAATGCATTATACGGCTTTTCTTCTACAGTTCTGTCTCTGAAATTTTCCAAAGCATTTCGGAAATTTTCAGGCAATGTCGTCCATGCTGCAACAAATTTTTCCTTAGGGTTCACGATATTGTAAGCACTAAATATCATTTGGGCATTTCCTACCCAATTTGAATGTTTTTCTGACTTATACTGTGGTAGACTTAATATTTTTGGACTGGCGCGGTCGCCAAATTTTGTTGAGGCCCCTAACCTATTCGTGTCTGTAAGCCCCATAGATGCCAGATCGCTGGAAGTCCTAAAATTCACAGTAGAATCAGATATGCTTATATTATTGCTAGTGTCATTTAAATTCAAGTCCGCTATGTCCTGCACTAACTTGCATGTGTCCTCATACTTAATATCGGTAACCATGATCAAATATTTTAATAATTAAATTGACACTTACTTAATGGCAGTCGGAAGGTGAAAGTTGGAAAGCTATATATTTCAGCAATAATCTGTTTTGGTGTGTACGTGACCCACAAATAAAACAATTATACCTGTTCCAAGGCTCCTCCTCAGTGTTACATTATATCAGAACACAAGGCAATTGATGGAAGAGTTTATTGTATAATGTTGTAATCGTTTATTATGGAAAGAAATATTAAAATGCAGCAGACAAAATTTCAATACCAGACAGTAAGCAAGATACTCAAAAACTGAAAATAGCGCACAATTTTAAAAATCAAGTATTTAAACAAAGAATGTTCTGGAAAATAAAAAGAAAAAAAATTCTTTTTAAATAAAGTTGTTACAATCAGCTATGGTGGTTTAAATTTATCATTCAAGGTCATTTTATATAAGGCGGAGGATTCAACATCCTCCACATACACCACCTTCTCAAAAAAAAGAGAGGAACGACTAATAGTAGATGTAATCATAGTTCTTCGGCTGACGATGTATTCTTCCAGAACGTTTTGTGCATACTGGCGCCCCTGATGTCGTCATCTCGCCCGGTATAACATTCGCTGGTTCTTCAAAATCATCTGGTGTCGACAAATAGTTTTCATGCTGTGATTCAGTGGTATAAGATTTTGATATGTTAGACAACGGTTCTTCCGAGTACTGCATTTCATTGTGTGTCTGCAAGATGGGATTGCACATCTCAGATTCGCCCATGGAACGGTCATTCGACGCATCTTTTAATTCGGTCACACCGTCAATCCAGATAAACTGGGGAATACAGCGATCCAACGTAACACAATCCTCAATGCCATTTATTTCTATGATGACATTCTTGTCAGTCATCCTCTTGACCTTGTATGGTCCTTTGTAAAATGGTGTTAGGCAGTTCTTCCTATTCTCATTAGTTATATATACATGCGAAGCCGATTTTAAATCGGAGAACACATAGCATTTAGTTTTAGGTTTTCTA